>UCOK01018356.1:0-169767 GCA_900474325.1 Synergus umbraculus | reverse complement strand
CCCCAACCCTCCCCCACCAAATCCTCCCAACCCGCCCCATGACCCGACCGCCGAAAGCTATTCGTTACGACACGTATTTTTAGTTTAAAAAAGGGGGTAGTACTCATTCATGTAATTAAAGCTATTTTTTGTTAATTTTAACAACAATTGTGGATACTTTGTATAATTAAATAATAAATGTAAGTAAATAATAGATATAAGTAAATAATTATTTTGAATCGAGAAGGGATTTATATGGAATTTCCGAACTTTCCAGACTTGACGTCTTTGGCGAATCTTGAGCTTTGAATCAAATTTGGCTTCATTGAGTATCTAGTCTCAGCGACCTTCAATTTAGATAATTAATTGTCACTTAATGAAGAGCTTTGATCTATACAGTCTGAGAGGAAGTTAAGTTACGAACCAAGTTAGTAATTAGGAGATTTTAATTGATAAAATTTGTAAACTTTGAATCAATGAATTAAAGGGGAAAAAAATAATTTAATTAATTCAATTTTAGGTAATCTTTGATGAATTATAATTATTATAAAATATATAGAAAGCAGATTACTCACGATTTCTGTTTTCGCTGTCGGCAGGCTTCATCTGGATTGGATGCACCATCTGAAAAAAAAAATATTGACTTTAAATATTTGCTGGTTTATGTTAAACAAAGTAATGCTGGAATATTAACAACTAGTCGATGTTGGTAGGAAACCTTTAAGCAATGATTATGTAATGATAATATCGCTTGCCGAGTGATAACACAATATGGAAAACGTGGTATGGAATAGAAATGATAGGAAAAAATGTATAGAAAAAAATTACAAATACAAATTTATTAAAGAAAATTTATAGAATTTTTATTTAGAAATATAGTTATAATCGTTGTTAATATGAAATTGGAAATGATGACGTGTAAAGAAGTTAAAAAAATATTATGCTTCTCTTCAAGGAGAGAATATGTGTTTCATGACACATTGGATTACGTCAAGTTTGAATCATCAGTATTCATCAATAAGTTGTAGAAATACTGTTAGTGTTCTTTAAAAAACATATTATAAATTGTAAATCCTATGTTAAAAAATAAATTATTAGTGAAGTAAAAAATATTTCAAGACATATATCTATAGGGTTCGTAAATATTGTTCGAGAAATTAAACAGATTACTTGTAGTAAAAATTTCATGTGTTTTTTTACATCAGTTTTTAATGCAATAATATTCGTATTTTTAATATATTATTTATTATATGTATATGTATATGTATTCGTATATTTACAGAACAGTTACCATCAGAATTATGAGATTTTATGGGATTATAGAGTAATTTTAAGGGATGTGACTATATATTTTGTGGAATTTTAAGTAATTTGAAAAAAATTTAAGAGATTTTTAGTAATTTTACTAGATTTTAAAGATATTAATTGATTTCAAAATATTCCGAGGAATCTTATGAAATTTCAAAGGATTTTAAGAAATTGCCTGAAATTTTAAGTCATTTTCAGAGATTTTACGACATTTCATAGGATATTAAGTTATTTTAACGACTTTTGTGATTTAAAGGGATTTTCAAGATTTCATTGGATTTTCATTAATTTCAAGGGATTTTATAATATTTCATGGGATTTAATTTAAGTAATTTTAAGGGATTTTACGATATTTTATTGGATATCTTTTTCAGTGATTTAATATTTTATGGACTTAACAGATTTTAAGGGATTAACGAGATTTCATGTGATTTTAAGTAAGTTTGTGGGATTTGATGATATTTTTTTGGATTCTAAGTAATTTAAAGGGATTTTAAGGTATTTTATGATAATAAGAAAATTTAAGAACTTTTATTTTCAGAAATTTTAAGAAAAAAGACTTAATGGGCTTTTGAGTAATGTTAAATAATCTCAAGTTATTTTACAAAACTTAAAGGAATTTCGTAAGATTGAATTTAAAATCCTTTAAAATTCTCAGAAACCTTTTTAAATTTCGAAATTCCTCGAAATTCCACGACAAGATTCAAAATCCCATAAAACTTTCTAAATCTCAAATTACACGAAAAACATTCGCAATCTTTTAAAGTTTGAGAAAATATCATTAAATTCCATGAAATCCTCAAAAATGAAATAAAATATTTTAACAGTCAGAAAAATTTGATGAAATCCCTTAAAAGTATTAGAAATCTAATAAAATTTCATAAAAACGTTAAATGTGCCAATAAAATCTTTTACAAGTCATTAAAATCTCTCAATTCTCTTAAAATTCTTAGAAATTCCATGATACTATTTAAAATCCCTTAAAATTCTCAGAAAACATTTAAAATTTCGAAATTCCTCGAAATTCCACGAAAAGACTTAAAATCCCAGAAACCTTTCTAAAATCTCTTGAAATTTTACGAAAACCTTCGAAATCCTTGTAAATTCTACAAAATCTTTTAAAAAACATAAACAGTCTTTAAATCCCTCAATAAAATACTTTGGCAAATTTTCAAATCGAAAATCTTTTAAATCCCATACAAGTCTGTTCAAATCTATTTAAATTTGTAAAAATCTCTTAAAATGACCAGAAACTTCTTGAAATATAGGATAACATGTAAAAACCCTTTAAATCCTCTAAAATATAATAAAATATCATTAAATTCTTAAAAGTTCCAATCAAGTCTTTCAAAAGTCATTGAAATCTCTACATTTTCCTAAAATTCTTTGAAATTCCATGAATGCATTTGAAATCCCTTAAAATTCTCAGAAATCTTTTGAAATTTCGTAATTCCTCAAAATTCCACGACAAGACTTAAAATCCCTTCAAATGCCAGAAACGTTTCTAAATCTCTTAAAATTTCAAAAAATATTTTAAAATTCCCAGAAACTTGACGAAATTCTTTAAAATTTTATGATAAGAAATTTTAAGGACTTTTATTTTCAGAAATTTTAAGAGAAGTGACTTAATGGGCTTTTGAGTTAATGGATTTCATGACATTTCATGGTATTTTAAATAATTTTAAAGGATTTTACGATATTTTATGGGATATTAAGTCATTTAAAGTATTTGAAGGGACTCAAGGGATTTTATGAAATTTCAGTTGATTTTCAGGAATTTTAAGAGTTTTAATTAGATTTCTTAGTAGTTTAAGTAATTTTAAGTAATTTTAGGGGATATAACGAAAAGTTGTGAAATTTTAAAGAATATCAAGTAATTTTACAAAATTGAAAGGACTTTAACCAGATTTTAATTTCAAAGACTTTTAAGGGATTCCAGGGATTTTACGAAATTCTATTGGATTGTCAGGAATTTTAATAGATTTCATGACATTTCAGAGGTTTTCAATAATTTTAAGGGATCTTATGCAATTTTATAGGATATTAAGTAATTTTAAGGGTTTTTAAGGATATTAAAAGGATTTTATAGAATCTAACGAAACTTATGGAGATTTCTGAAATTAGACAAGGGATTACAAGTTTCCATATTTTAAAAATTATAAATTTCTTAATTATTTTGTATACTAGAAAAAGGTGTACAAAAAAGAGAAATTAATAATATAATTAATATTACCAATAATAATAATAATAGTAATAATAGTAATAATAATAACTATAATATTAATAATAATTGCTAATTATTTTATAATTGTAAATTATAAAATGAATATTGCAGACACACTAAATTTTCACGAAATTCCCGATAAATTTTAATAATTCCAGGAGTTCAATAATCGTTTTCAAGAGGATTCTCCCACGGGACCAAAGTTTGCATAAGATCGCCTATCACTATAAGAGGAGGCTCATTACGTTCAATCGATATATCGAAGTGCCATTATATATTAAACAGGAGGGACAAAGACAGGGTCAGAGAGCAAGAGAAACAGCGATAGATTCATGATATCGATCGGAGATTATACGCACTAACGCTAAACGACCTGTCCTCGAGGACAATGAATTACACATGTTACGCCATAGACCCGGAAATGCACCGAGCCTGGGGTCTTTGAACGCCATAAATAAATCCCCTAGCAAGATTAACACACCATTTCCACACGTTCCATACACAAATTTCATTTTTTAAATTGAACCAATTCAAACACTTGACAAAATGAAGAAAATCCCATTAACAGTGGCCAATTTCATCAACTCAAACTTCAAAATACAAATAAGCCTTGAAAAAAACCGAATTGGTCTATTAAAAAAACATATAAATCCAGTTATTACATTAAAATACGATTTCATTGAAAACAAAATGTTTAGTGATCTAATTTTTTTCAATTTCGTGGATTTCGTCCCTTTGTGGGAAATAAAGAAAGTCGCGCAGACGATTTCTAACTGGGCGACAGAGAAATGGGGAGAATAGGGTGAAAGCTTCTGACAAATCTGGTCACTCGGCCGGAAAACTTTCAATTTCCGGATATATCGCTTCCCTGCAGCTTCGCTTATGCGGAACTCGTACTATTTATTGTTTTCCATTTCTTGAGGGAGGTCGAGGGAAAGATTGAGAAATTCCGATTTCGTTCTACACACCTTGGATGGCGCGAATACAATTTGAATATCAATCTAAGATAGAGTGATACTGAAGGATAGACTTTAAATTTAAATCGGAAGCGTTAAAGCCCTCAATGTCACGCCCACTCTTGCTTTGTCTCCGCCCAAAGTCGCACCTCCATCCAGTATGAATACTCCTCCGAATTTCCTCTTTACTGGATCTACCACGCCCACCGCATTCTTTCCACCACTTTCGCACCGCCCACTTTCCATACCACTGGATTTTCCACGCCCAGCGAATTATTTTCACAACTTTTGCACCGCCTACTTTCCATACCATTGAATTAGCCACGCCTAGAACATTCTCTCCACAACTTTTGCAACGTCTACTTTCTATATCATAGGGTTTGCCACGCCCAGCCTATAAAAGTTAGTGTCCTATAGTTTACAATTTAAGATTTAATATTTTACATGAAGATACGATTTATTAAGTACTTTTTTCGGGAAATAACATTTTCAAGTAACAATGAATATGCTTAATACAGTCTGGGAAACTGCAAAAGCGACTGATATTAAAATTGGACTCCCCCCAAAGACCCTCCACCATCCAGTATAATTACGCCTCCCCATTTCCTCTCAACTGGATCTACTACGCCCACCACATTCTTTCCATCACTTTTGCACCGCCTACTTTCCATACCACTAGATTTGCCACGCCCAGGCTTTAAAAGTTAATATCCTATAGTGTGAAATTTAAATTTTAATATTTTACATGAATCTATGATTTATTAAATACTTTCTTTCGGGAATTAAAATTTTCAAATAACAATGAATGTGCTTAATGTAGTCTGCGAAACTGCAAAAGCGACTGATATTAAAATTAGACTCCCCCCAAAGACCTTCCACCATCCAGTATAATTACTCCATCCAATTTACTCTCTACTGAATCTACCACGCCCACCGCATTCTTTCCACCACTTTTGCACAGCCCACTTTCCATACCACTGGCTTTGCCACACCCACCACTTTTGTGCCGCCCACTTTCCATACCACTGAATTTGCCACGCCCACTGCATTCTTACCGCCACTTTTGCACCGCCCACTTTCCATACCATTTAATTTACTACGCCCACCAGATACTTTTCTCCACTGTGAACCACCCATTTTCCATACCAATAGATTTGCCACGCCCACTTCATTTTTTCCGCCACTTTTGCACCGCCCACTTTTCATACCACGTGGTTTACCACGCCCACTCTATAAAAGTTAATATCCCACAGTGTTAGTGTACGTTTACAATTTAAATTTAAATAGTTTACATGAATCTACGATTTATTAAATACTATTTTTCGCGAATTAAAATTTTTAAGTGACAATGAATATGTTGAATGCAGTCTGGAAACGGTAACAGCGACTAGTATTAAAATTTGCCTTTTCCCTTTTAACGTTCATGTGCTTCACTCGTATCTGTATGTTACAGATTCGTTTCACGTAGAGACGCGACGACGTGATGGTGAAAAAGTAGAAAGGGGGAAAATCCGACCCGCCCCTATCCCCAAAGTGGATAGAGGGGTCGCGTAAAAAATCTGCATAGATTTTTTTTATTCGTCCGGAAGGGGGGAGGAGATTTGTCGGTCACGTACGCGAGTAGACGGAAGTGGCGTGGGGTTTCTGGTGGAATAATGTTGGATTCGCAGTAGGCAAAAACAGCGGATCGATTCAGTTCACACTTTCCTTTTCCATCACATCAAATTCACCTGGAAAATCTAAATGTACAACTAGAAATCTACAAAATAGATGAAAATTTAATTTTAAAATAACTTTACATTAACTAAAATGTTCTGAATTATAAATGATATGTAATATTACAAACATTACAAACCTTTAATAAATATAGTTTTCAATTAAATCTATTTAAATCTTTTTTTAAATAAAGATCAACTTCCTCTTTCAAAAATCAGATTCCAAGTCTGCAACTTCTTTTTTCTTGAAGGGCGTTCAATCGTGAATGGCGATCCATTTCCGGTTAGTGTAGCGCTCTCTAGGCGGTGTCGGCATCGGGCGCTCGTTTCTCAGGGAAATGGGGATCGATTTGAAAAATGCTGCGAAACTGCAGTTGGCAACACGCCCTCCGCCTGTTCCTTGAAAGCACCGGGTCATCCTCCTGATGACCCGTGACTTTCCACTTTTTACCTCGAACGTCAACGAAATACTCAACCACCACGATTTTTGCTCCGGATCGAGTCACCACCGTCTTCGCGTTTGCGTTTTATAGCCAAGTATTTTTCAGATACCCGATATCGTAAAGAGCAATCCACAAAAAGGAGATCTCTAGCTGGAGATTCTTCACATCAGTTTTTCTTCGGTTTTAGAACTTCAACAGCTGAGCGAGTAGAAACTTAGAGAATGGGAATTAAAAACTTTCTAAATCGTCTTAAATAAATTGATTAAATGAGTATCCTTTGTATTTAGAAAATTGTAATTAGAAATGTATAATAGAGCGTCTAATGTAGAATAAAATATTCAATACTATTTATTATTTATTATTTACTATTTATTTTATTTCATTATATTTTATTTATTATATTTTATTATATTTTATTATATTTTATTATCTATAATTTAAAATAAAATGAATTGAAAGTTAGTTCAAATTATTCTCGATGAAATTTGAAGAAAAAAATCTCTTTGGAGGAATTTAATCGGATGAGGCATTTGCCTCACAAAAGGCTTTCTAATTAAATGGCTAGAGGAGTGGGGGAGTGTATGTATTGGCGGAGCGCGGAAAGTGGGCGGAGCGTAGAGAGAAAGAGAAGAGGGAAGCGTAGCGCGAAGAGTATCCTGCTCAATTTCTTTTATAATTTACAAGTTCTCTATTTTAAACGGTACTAATTTCACGAAAATTTCTTAACAAGATTTTCGATCCAGTTTTTTATTCCGCATAATTTGACATGAAAATATTTCAGATCCGATCTTTTTACTGTTTACACGAAGAAATAGAATAGATCGTCAACTGTGCTGATTGGTATTTTAATAAATTAATCTTTCTTTCCTTTTTTAAATTAAACCTTTCTTTTTTATTGCTTTTCTCTGACTCATCTTTGATAAGAGACCAGAACAGGTGTGCCAGGTGTTCATAATTCTGCAGCAAAATTTTGATCTTGACTTTCAAGTAGTTGAACTGAGGTACTTTCGAGCTTGGTCGCAAGAACGCAGATACATTTTCGATAATGTGCGGAGAATTTACGTGCGCTGGATGGAAAAGGGATTTTTCTCGATACTCGGAAATATTGTCGAAAGCTCTTTGCGAAATTCCTTTAGAGAATTTCTTTCATAGGGGATTTCAATTCATCGAATGTATCCGACTTACGAGGATGGATGAATTTGGTGCTTAAATATCCATTACAAATAAATAAATATATATTTTTGCAAATAGAAAAAACAATTGAGAAATTTTAATTCTTGAAATATAAAATCTTGTAATTGTTTATCTAATTTCAGGAATCTCCATAAGTTTCATAAAATCCCTTAAAATGCCTTTATTATTCTTTACTTTACATCTTTATTCACCTTTATTTTATATCTCTTGCAAGTAGCCGATTTGCATCCCTAATATGAGTGAGGAATGTAAGATATAGAAGCGAACTGAAATTGACAAGGATATGTTATAGAAAGATATTAACAAGAATAGACGATAAATAGGAAGGAATAGAGAAGTGGACATTAAAAAAGATAGACATCGATGTGGATTAAGGTAGAGATAGACAAGAGATAGAATGGGATAAGCCGGGATAGACACGAGGTAAAAAAGGATAGAAGAGGAGATTCAAAGTAATAAGCGTGAAGAGAACTGAAGATTAAAAGAGATAAAAGCGAATTAAGATTGATAATATGATAGAAAGGAATAGAAAGGTATATACAGAGATAGAAAGAATAAAAAAGTGGGAATTGAAAGATATGAGCGAAATGAGATTGACATGGAGATAGAAAGGGATAAACAAAAATGGGGTAGAAATAGGATGGAAAATAGATGTGGGGATTGAAAGTGATAGAAGCAAATTGACATCTAAAAGAAAATAGAGTGAGCTAGAACATACAAGGTTAGAAGTATATAGAAAGGAATTGAGAAGTGGAGATTAAAAGAGATAGGCATCGATGTGGATTAAGATGGAGATAGACAAGATATATAAAGGGATAGAAAGAGATAGGCGAGCATAGAAAAGAGATAGAAAGGGATAGGCGGGGATAGACACGAGGTAAAAATGGATAGAAGAGTAGATTCAAAGAGATAAGCGTGAAGAGAACTGAAGATTAAAAGAGATAAAAGCAAATTAAGATTGACAACACGATATAAAGGGATAGAAAGGTATATACAGAGATAGAAAGAGATAGACACAATAGAAAAGAGATAGGCATAAATAAAAAAGTGGGGATTGAAAGATATGAGCAAATTGAGATTGACAAAGGTATATTATAGAAAGATATAAACAAGAATAGAGAAGTGGGGATTGAAAAACATAGGAATAAATTTAAAATGATAAGGAAATGGAAAGGGATAGACAAGAATAGGCGAGAGATAGGAAAGAATAAGGAAATGGGGATTGAAAGAGATAGAAAAGAATTGAGATGGAAAAGAATAAATAGAGATAGAACAGACTAGTTTAGAGATACATAGTAAGAATAAACAAGAATAGACGAGAAATAGGATGGAATAGAGAATTGGGGATTGAAAAAGATAGGAATGAATTTAAATTGATAAGGAGATGGAAAGGGATAGACAAGAATAGGCGAGGGATAGGAAAGAATAAAGAAATGGGGATTGAAAGAGATAGGAGCGAAACTCGGATTGGCAAGGAGATCGAAAGAGATAGACAGGAATAGATAAATTGAAAGAGGTAGATAAATGGGGATAAAAGGGAATAGAAAATAGGAGATTCAAAAAGATAGGCGTGAATATGGATTAATATGGAAATAGAAAGAGATAGAAAGGGATAGGATTTATATCTCCTTATTTCCAGGAGGGCTGGTGTCAATTCCAAAATTTGGAATAAAAATGGTGGGTAAACGCTAGGCAGGGCGAATCCTATAGTAAATGGGGAAAAAAGGTAGTGGAAAGAAACTCAATTGTTTTCGTTTTTTCTTTTTCACTCTAGAAAATTCTAAAATTGAGAAATTAAAAGCACTAATAAATCTTCAAGAATAAGATCTTTTTCTTTGGTGAAGTAAAAAATAGTAAATCCTACTTCACGATTCGCCGTTCAACAGTAGTCTAGGCTATGGTGGTCGACTAAGTGAAGGGAAAGGGGAAAGAGGTAAATTGCGTTCCATTTCTCACTAACTTTTTCAATTTATCGCGACTCGAGCAACTAATTACAACGGAATGACTTTTGCAGCTCTCTAGGTCGACACGATCGCAACACGAGCTCAATTTTTCCCGCCAAGATATTCCATCTATCACTAATTGACTGAAGTGAATTGACAATCTTTTAATTTTAATTGAAACTAATTTCTCGACGCTTTATCAACTTTTTTCATAAAAGTTATTTTCATGACAAATTGTTCAGATAAACTTACTAATAAGATGAAATTTTATCACATTTTGTCAATTACTTCGAGTGGAACAATTTTAAACACTCCATTATGCACAGAATCTTTTGACACTCAATCGACTTATTTCTCGTCACCCTCGACATTTCTACGAACAACGAGTCGTAAATCAAGAACTCTCCTCTCTTGGATTCTTTGATCTACTTTAATTCAGCCAAGTTGAGTGGATTTCTCACCCGAATCATTTGGCTCTTTTACAAGAAATTGGAGTTGGGTTGAAACTCCTTGTTAATGTAGAAAGAATGCTTTAAAATAAATCCTTTGAAAATGAAGAAAACTGTTTTAAGGTATATATTGTATTTTTTTTTAATAAGCTAAAAAAAATTATTTCAGTTATTTCAGCATTCGTATATTTACAGATCAGTTACCATCCGAATTATGAGATTTTATGTGGGATTATAAAATAATTTTAAGGGATTTGACTATATATTTTCTGGAATTATAAGTAATTTCAGAAAGTTTTAGGAAATTTTTAAGCATTTTACGAAATTTCATTAGATTTTAAAGTATTAAAGTATTTGAAGAGATTTAATGAGATTTCATGGAATCTTGAATAATGTTAAGGAATTTAAAAGGCTTTTACGAAATTTATTGCGATTTTAGAAATAATAAGTGATTTCACGGTATTTTGAGGAATTTTATGAAATTTTGAAGGATTTTATAAAATTGCATGAAATTTTATATAATTTTCAGAGATTGAACGATATTTCATAGAGTATTACGTTATTTTAATGACTTAAGGGATTTAGAAACATTTACGAGATTTCATTAGATTATCAGGAATTTCAAGGGATTTCAGAAGATTTCATGAGATTTTAAGTAATTTTATAGGATTTGATGATATTTTGGGAGATTCTAAGTAATTTTAAGCGACTATAAGATAGTTTATGAGATATTAAATAATTTGAGGACATTTATTTCCAGTAAAGGATTTAGTGAGATTATATTGGATTTTCAAGAATTTTCAAAAAGTTAGAGTAATTTTGAGGGATATAATGAGACTTTATGGGATTGCGAGTAATTTTAAGTAATTTAAAAAAATATCAATTGATTTTGCGAAATTGAAAGGGATTTCATAAGATTTCATGGGATTTTAAGTAATTTTAAGTGATTTTAAGATATTTTACGAGATATTAAGTTATTTTAAGGATATTTATTTTCATAAATTTTAAAGGATTTGGTGAGATTATATTGGATTTTTAAGAAATTTGAATAGTTTAACGAAATTTCATGGAATTTTGAGTAATTTTAAGAGGTATAATGAGACTTCATAGGAATTTGACTAATTTTAAGTAAATTTAAGAAATATCAATCGATTTTGCGAAATTTTATGAAACATCAAAGAATATCAGCGAATATCAAGTGATTTTATGAAATTGAAAGGAATTTCCCCATATTTTTAAGGATGTCAAAGGCATTTTAAGATATTGTATGAGGTTTTAAGTAATTTTAACAACTTTTAAAGGATTTTACAGAATTTCATGAAATTTTCAATACTTGTCAGATATTTTAGGGGATATTAAATTTTGAGGACTTTAAAGGGATTTTACGAGATTTTATTGGATTTTTAGGAATTTTAAGAGATTTCATGAAATCTCATGGAATTTTACGATATTTTATCGGATATCTTTTTCGGTGTTTTAATATTTTATGAACTTAACAGATTTCAAGAGATTTACGAGATTTCATTGGATTTTGAATAATTTTAAGAGATTAATGAGACTTTATGGGCTTTTGAGTAATTTTAAGGAATCTCAAATGATTTTACGAAACTTAAAGGAATTTTATAAGATTTTATAGAAGTTTAAGTAATTTTAAGGAATATAAAAATAGACTGTGGAATTTTAAGGAATATGAAGGGGATTTATAAAATTTAAAGAAATTTCACCAGGTTTAACGGATTTCATAACATTTCATGGGATTTTAAAGAATTCTACGATATTTTATGGGATATTAAGTAATTTAAAGGATTTTGAAGGGACTCAGGAGATTTTACGAAATTTCAGTTGATTTTCAGGACTTTTAAGAGTTTTAGTGAGATTTCATGGTGTTTTGAGTAATTTTAAGTAATTGTAAGGGATATAAAGATAGATTGTGGAATTTTAAAGAATATAAAGTAATTTTACGAAATTTAAAGGACTTTTAAGGGATTCAAGGGATCTTACAAAATTTCATGGAATTTTAAATACTTGTAAGATATTTAACGGGATATTAACTTATTTCGAGGACTTAAAGGTATTTTCCGAGGTTTTATTGCATTATCAGGAATTGTAAGATATTTCATGACAGTTTATAGGATTTTAAATGATTTTAAGGGATTTTACGATATTTTATATTTTAGTAATTTTAAGAACTTTTAAGGAATTCAAGGGATTTCAAGAAGTTTTCAGTGGATTTTCACGAATTTTTTTTTACAGATTTAATCAGATTTCATGGGACTTTGAGTAATTTTGCTTCCTCATAGAGCAAAGCTTTGTAGTGGTGACAAAATCCAGTTTCCTAAAAAAGGTTTTTTTGAACATATTTCAAGGGCAATATATGTACGTATGTATGTATATATGTGTGTCACGATCCTGCAATATCTTGAAAACGCGTAGAGATAAATTGATGAAATTTTGCATAGTTATTCCACTATATACCTAGTTGAATTTCTTACAAGGGTTTAACAAAATATTCAATTTTAAAAGTTTTATGTACTTTTATAATTTCCGTAAAATTCATTTTTCCAAACTAACTTCTCAAATATTGAAAATTTAAAGCTGATGTAAGGAAAATGAAGATTCCTTTCATCGAGACGAATCGATTGACCTATATGATTAATGAATTTCATTAAAAAATATGGAAGTTATGCTTTATTGTAATTTTCGAAAATGAATTTTTTTGAATAAAACTTCTCAAGTAATCAAAATTTAATGCTGATGTAAAGAATACTTAATGCTTCCTCTATGAGGAAGCAAAGTGCTCATTGAATGAGTACAAAAGTTGATACAACTTGACAGCTAGTTAAGAAATATCAAGTGAATTTACGAAATTTAAAGGAATTTCACCAAATTTTGAAGGATAATAAATATCCTTATATTCTATCTCTTTCTATCCGGAAATTTCTATCTCTTTCTATCTCTTTACTTGTAGCAGGGAGGGGATATTTACAATATTGCAGGTTCTCTCCAAACCCTAAATTTCGGTAGATTTAAAATGAAAAATGTCGAGTTTTCGTTTTCCAGTGAATGCAGAGGATTAATGTACTTGGTGACACGAGCAGGGCTCTCGTGGATCAAAAAAAGTGCAGTCATCGTTAATACGAATCACGGCTCGTCGGCTCACGATCCACTCTATCGTTTGGACCGTCGACCATTATCTCCGGACGTTAATGACGTCCATTATTTTTTGTAGCGTCCGCATTGAGCCGGCAAAAGGGAAAAGGGAGGTTCGTTAGCAAGGAAAAACGAATGGTGTCATACGCGAGATTGAGAGTCCGATTATCCACATTAGAGTGAGACTTCATTTCAATAATGTATCATAAAAGAATGAACTCTAATATATGAGTGATTCTCCACAAACAGGGCACTTTTGATTCCCCGTGTAATATCTTTGAAAATATGTATTTTTTTAATTGCTTTATAATTTGGTAAACTTAATCGTTTTAATAACACGCATCAAAAGCACAAGTCAAACACAGATTTTTCAAAAAAAAATTTTTTTTCGTTTTTGAATTCAAATTTTGTTTTTAAATTTCGTATAATATCACTTTATATCTTTCGAAATGTAAAATCACTTCACAAGATTTAAAATTCGTAAAAATATTTCGAATTTACAACAACTTTTGAAAAGATCTCTTAAAATTTATTTAAATTTCTTGAAATTCCTAAAAACATTTTAAAATTCCAAGAAATCCTTTCAAATTTGTTAATATTTCATGAGATCCCTTCCTTTTTCACTAATCTTTTTAAAATTACTCAACATCCTTTGAAATACTTTAAATTCCAAGAAAAACTTCAAAATCTTTTAAAATTGTTAAAAATCTCATAAAATTTCCTGTAATCCTTCAAAATTCCATGAACTATTTTCAGAATCTTTTAAAATATACAAAAATTTCTTTAAATAATTGGAAACCTATTGAAATTCCTTAAAATTCGCTGAAATCTTTTTAAAATTCCTAAAAACATCTTTAAATATCTTAAAATTCTATGAAATCCTTTACAATTATTTTACAAAATCATTTACAAATCATAAAAATCTCGTGACATTCTTTTAAATTCCCTAAAGTGTGTTAAAATCTCTAAAGAAAAACTCTTGAAATAAAAAATCTAAAAAATATTTTAAAAACAAAAAATGTCATGAAATTTTTTTTAATTCAATGAGGACTATTCAAAATTCTTTAAAATCACTTTTAAAATGTCAAAATTATTTACAATTTTTACAAGCTTCTCAAAATCCTTTAAAATTCCAAGAGGAAAATTTAAATTCTGTAAGATCACTATAAAATAATTAAAATGTCTTAAAATTCTTATAAGCTTTTTAAAATCCTTTTAGATTCTACGAAAATATTTATAATTCTTGAAAATGTCTTAAAATTCATGTAAGTTTCTTAAGTTTCTTTATAATTCCACGAAAAAATTTTAAATCCCTTAAAATACTAAAAAAACTTTTATATTTCTTGAAAACTTTTCAAAATTCCACAAAATCTTTAGACAATCATAAATATCTCGTGAAATTCTTTATAATTCCGTAAAGTGCATTAAAATCTCTAAAAAAAAAGCTTGAAATAAAAACTTATTGGAAACCTATTGAAATCCTTTAAAATTCAATGAAATCTTTTGAAATTCTTAAAAAAATCTTTAAATATCTTAAAATTTCACAGTATAAAAATATTTGAAATTCCATGAAATCCTTTACAATTATTTTACAAAATCGATTACAAATCATAAAAATCTCGTGAAATTCTTTAAAATTACCTAAAATGCATTAAAAACTCTACAAAAAACTATTGGAATAAAAAATTTCACAAAATCTTTTAAAAATCAAAAATTACTTTAAATTTTTTTAAATTCTATGAGGACTATTAAAATTTCATCAAATAATTTTTAAAATATCAAAATTACTTACATTTTTACAAACTTTTTAAAATCCTTTAGAATTCCAAGAAAAACTTAAAAACCCCTTAAAATACGTAAAGATTTCTTAAAATTTTTTAAAGCCTCTTGAAATTCCTTAAACTTCTACAAAATCTTTTATAGATCATAAAGATTTTGTGAAATCCCTTAAAATTCCATGAGGAAAATGAAAAATCTTCAAAATCATTTAAAATAATTAAAATTTCTCAAATTTCTGACACGTCTTTTAAAATTCTTTTAAATTCCACGAGAATATTTATAATTCCTTAAAATCTTTTAAAATTCTTACAAGTTTCTTAAATTCCTTTATAATTCCATGAAAAACTTTTAAATCCCTTAAAATACGTAAAAAAGTTTTCTAATTTTTGAAAACTCTTCAAAATTCCATAAAATTTTACAAAATCTTTAGAAAACCATAAAAATCTCGTGAAATCCTTTACAATTTTTCAAGGAATTTTAAAATTCTTTGAATTCCCTAAACTTTCTTAAAAATATCTTAAAATTTCATGAAATCCTTTTAAAATTCATCTAACTCTTTTAAATATTATACTATAATCTCTTCTAATTATGATACTTAAAATTCCTAAAAAAAAAAACCTCTTAAAATCCTTTAGAATTATTTAAAATGTCTTGAAATTATTAGAAACCTAGAGAATCGCAGAGAATACCTGAAAAATATTTATAATCCTTCGAAATCTTTGTATAGTTTCTAAAATTTGTTAAATAAATAATAAAAGTTATATGTTTTATTTTTTATATTTTTAAAAATTTTTATTCAGTAATCTTGAATTTTTAAATTCTGATATAAAATTCGAAATCAGCGACCAAAAAAACTTTAGAATACATACTCACTTCTATAGAAATCGGTCGATGAATCCAAATTTTAAAAGAAAACCAATAACTGTCAAAAAATCTATTTAAGCTCAAATATTTCAATAATTGCTTATTCTAGAACTAATGAATAAAAATAATAAAAACGATACAAATAAAAACCTATTTCAGAATATTTTTCCAAAAAAAGTTGCCCTTATCAAAAGTGCCCTGTTTCTGGAGAATAAGTTTATAAAGTTTATAAGTTTAAAAAGTTTTTAAACAAGAGGAAAAAAATTATTTAAAAATTAATTTTACAAAACTAGGGGAAGAGGTGGGGTTTTGAAAAGACAAAGAACGTTATTTCAAACATAAATTTGGGTCAGGCATTTCGTTTCACCGAGCCATCAACGCACCCGATGTCCTCACTTCGAATTCGTTGAATGATTTATTTTCGGTTCCTCAATCCTTAGGTGCTTGCGAACCTAATATAAGAAGGTTACGTGAACAAAAAGCAAAACCTATTCGCCATTCGTCGATCTCCTTATTTTAAAATGACAATACAATTTTAAATTTAGATTTATTTATTTATTTATAGATTTATTTTAATTTAAATGAATTTGTCATTTTCTTAAAAAAACATTGGAATAATAACAAAGCAGGGGTCACACAATAATCAAATACAAAAATCAGGAATAATGGAAAGCAGAGAGACAATGTCTCGGACTTCTGTCCGATTTGAAATTCAAATCCTGGTCATGGCTCTCCTTTTGAAACATTCAGTCCCTCCATCCATTACTTCGAGTGATTTCATTTCGTATTTCGTATAATTTAATGAATCGTATTTACGGAAAGAGTGTTTCAAGATTTATGCATCATTAATTATGTATTTAGTTCTTGTTTTTATTTCAGTATTATCATTTTGTAATTATTAATTGCTATACTGCTATAATTTCATTATTATCTATACTATTATTATTGATTTGGAAATTGGAAATTGGAAATAGGGAATATTCCTCGTAATTTCGAAATTCGCAACTGAGGGATATTCTGATGGTTGAGATGCCAATAAATTGAGTGTTTGATCTTGTGAGAATGTAATTTCAGTTCGACAGTACGTCTAGGAAATTCCTACAATCCAGTTAAGATACTACCCTGATGGGAGTACAAGAAAGGACGTGTCAAACGAAATTGGAATGTTCTAAGATTCCTTTTGATGAATCTAATCCTGACTCGTTTTCACTCAGACCTTTGGTCCTTTGGAATTTAAAGTACTTTCAATTTCAGGAGTTTATCTCACGAGACAATTATTTTATAAGATATAATATATAAAATCTAAAATCCGATTGCTCTAAATGGTTCCATTCGATGTCAAAAGACACACAAAACAGTTTCAACCCCCTACCACACTAGGATCATCCCCAAATCATCCCCTAAGTAGAAAAAAAAATTATAGCAATTCCCTAAATTTCAAGGTCTAAAATTTTATTTTTTTAAATAGTTCCATTTAATGCCTAAGAAAGCGAAAAATAGTTTCATCCATCTAAACCCATAGGTTCACCCTCAAAATCAACCCCTAAGTACAAAAAAAAATCATAGTAATTTTTTTAACTTTGAGACCTAAAATTTTATTATTTTAATGTCCATTTAATGTCCAAAGAAGCTAAAAACAGATGTATCCACTTACCCTTTAGGTTCACCCTTACAATCAACCCCTAAGCACATAAAAAATCATTGTGTTTCCCCTAACTTTGAGACATAAAATGTTATCGTTTCAAATGAGTTGATTTAATGACTAAAGAAGCCCAAAACAATTTCATCCACATAACTCCCTAGGTTCACCATGAAAATCAACCCCTAAATATATAAAAAAAATTATTGTATTTCCCTTAAAATCAAGACCTAAAATTTTATCGTTAGAAATGGGTCCATTTAATCTCCAAGGAAGATCAAAAGAGTTTCATCCACCAAAATCCTTTAGGTTTGCCCTCTAAATCAACCCTTAAGCACAAAAAAAATCATTAAAAATCCCCAAACTTCCAGATCTAAAATTTTACCAATTTAAATGGGTTCATATAATGTTAAAAGTTGCCAAAAACCGATTCATCCACTTAACCCTTTAGATTCACCCTTAAAATCAACCCCTAAATACAAAAAAATCATAGCAATTCTCCAAACTTCAAGGCCTAAAATTTTATTCTTTCAAATAGTTTCATTTAATGCCTAAAGAAGCTCAAAATAATTTCAAAACCCTAAACCCATAGGTTTACCCTAAAAATCAACCCTTAAGGACAAAAAAAATCATTAAAAATCCCAAACTTCCAGACCTAAAATTTTATCATTTCAAATGGTTTCATATAATGTTAAAAGAAGCCAACAATAATTTCATCCACTTAACCCTTTAGGTTCACCCTCAAAATCAATCCCTAAGCACAAAAAAATCACTGTAATTCCCCTAACTTCAAGATCTAAAATCTGATTACGCTAAATGGACCCATTTAATGACTAAAGAAGCCCAAAACAGATTCACCTACTTAACGCCCTAGGTTCACCCTCAAAATCATCCCCTAAATATAAAAAAAATCATTGTATTTCCCCTAAAATCAAGACCTAAAATTTTATCATTTAAAATGGTTTTGCTATAATGTTAAAAGAAGCCAAAAACAGTTTCATCCACTTAACCCTTTAGGTTCACCCTCAAAATCAACGCCTAAGGTTAGGGGTTGGTTTTGAGGGTGAACCTTAATGGTTAGTTGAATAAAACTATTTTGGGCTTCTATTAACTATTTTTGGACCCATTTAAAATGATGAAAATTAAGATCTTGAAGTTTGGAGATTTTTAATGATCTTTTTTGTGCTTAAGGGTTCATTTAGAGGGTGAACCTTAATGGTTAGGTGGATGAAACTATTTTGGGCTTTTTCGGACATTAAATAAACTCATTTGAACCGATAAAATTTGAGGTCACGAAGTTAGGAGAATTACAATAATTTTGTTTGTACTTAGGGGTTGATTTTAAGGGTGTACCTAAGGGGTTAAGTGAATGAAACTGTTCTTGGCTTCTTTTAACATTATATGAAACCGTTTGAAATGATAAAATTTTAGGTCTGGAAGTTTGGGGATTTTTTAAGATTTTTTTGTGCTTAAGGGTTGATTTTAAAAGTGAACCTATGGATTTAGGTGGTTGAAACTAGTTTGAGCTTCCTTGGGCATGAAATGGATCTATTTAAAAGAATAAAATTTTAGGTCTTAAATTTTGGAAAATTGCTATGATTTTTTTACTTAGGGGATGATTTGTGTGTTATCCTACTCTGAGGTAGGAAGTTGAAACTGTTTTGCGTGTCTTTTGACATCGAATGAATCCATTTACAGTAATCAGATTTTAGGTCTCGTCGTTTCTACAAAAAAATAACTTTTCCTTGATGGAAACGTTTGAAATTTCCCTCTCATTGAAATGGGGAAATTTTTTTGAAGGAAAGGAGGCGGAATTTGGGGAGTTTAAAGAGGAAAGGGTATGGAACCAATACGTTGGAAGTTGGGAGTTCGCAACAAAGCGTAATATTATTAAAGCACAGTGAGACGAGAGGAATTCGAGTAACGTATTCGCCACAGCGAAAAATGAAACGATAACTCGATGGTTGCTAACAAAAAGAGCTGAAAAAAGGGTAAAAGGAAAAAGTGAAAAAGGTACGAACTGAATGGAGGGAGGAGAGAAACCGAGGATAAAAGGGAGCACCGAAAAGCAAAAATACTAGGGGATTAAAATATGCACGCCTCTATATTAGCCTATAAAAAAATCGACGGAATTCAATAAGGACTCTTTGTTAAGTCCCTATTAAATAGTTTTAATAAATCGAATTAAAAACTAGCTCATCTTATACTCCTTGAAATTTCAAGAAAAAAAGGTCTTGGAGGAAATTTAATTGGATGAGGTCTTAACCTTCTAGAACGGTTCAAAGTTAACGACAGGAGGAGTGGGGGGAGGCTATCGATTGACGGAGCGCGTTGAGTGGGTGGGGAGTGGGCGGGGAGTATACAGACAAAGAGAGGTGGAGAGTCGATTACAAGCTAGAGTAGTGGCCTGCTCAAAGCTCTCAATACCTTAAAATCGCTCTATCTCAAAAACTACTAATTCCACAACGATTTTCAAAAATGATTTTCAATCCAGATTTAATCCAGCTTTCATTCCACATTCATATACGTCTAAATATTCGACTTCTACTTCTGCCTTCTTGAGCATATTAAATAACGAAAATTTCAACTCAAATTTTCCGACTATTGAAATTTCTTGGACACAATTGAAACGTCGATACAGAATCGATACTTGGTGGAGTCGATAGAGGAAAATGCAGGTGAAATTGTGGAGTAGCGTTTCTCATAGGATAAATCTGCTGTCGAGGACCTTGGCGCACTCGAGTCATTTCTCTGAGCTAACGCAGACCTCTCGACTCGACGCCACTCGTGGAAACGAAATCCGATACCAGAGAAGCTAAACTCCTTCAAATGCACGAGCTCCGTAAGCTTTCCACATCTCCCTCCCCCAATCCCTTCTCCAGAACCACCCTAACCACATTTCACTCAGCAGCTTATCCAGTCAACCCTTTCAATGCGAAAACGTCGTTTCGAGATTCAATCTTTTTTTCATTCAAAAGTGTTTCACTCACAATCATGCAACCCCCCCCCTCTACCCCACCACGCCATCCACCATCCACTTCCCACAGAAGTTTCGCGGTTTTTCGCAGTTCATCCACGATTCTGGGACGAAACCCACCAATCAGCAAGCCTCTCAAGATTCTGGGCGGTTTTCATTTTGGAAGACGTTGTCTGGGCTTCGGGAAAAAAGACGTAACTCGATACCATGAACGAGACGAATTGAAATTCCTCTAGAATCGTTACGAAAGGGACAGAAAGGTTGTTGAGATTTTTCCCTGAGGATTGGGTTGAGAGGGTGGGGGAGGGGAGGTGGGTGAATGGGTATTCAGAGTATTTACTCTCCGTGATGTTCTTTTTGTTGAAGGAAAGTTGAGTCTGAATGAGTTGGCTTCTCTTCCAAGAAAAAAAGATTATTAACACATTTAGAAATTTGAGGGGTTGGAAGAGGGTTGGAGAGATGAAGGGTGCTTGCATTTTGTAGACAATGTGGATTGTTTGTTTCTGTATCGAGTTTACGTTTAAAATTCAAGGTGTCTGGTGATCAGCTAATTTGAATTTTTTTTCAGTTTTCTTCCAGTCTTTTCCTGGTTAAAATTTTTTTCTGTAACCAATTTATGACTTTTTAGGATTTTAAAAAAAATGAATGAATTTTCTTGTAAAATTGATAAAGTAGAAACGGAATAAATTTTTATTTTTATTTGATAAAGTAGAAATGGAATAAAAAAAAGATAAAATAGAAAAAAGTCGATTTTTCAATAAAATACAAAAAATGCCCGGTGCCAAATGAAATTCTATTGCTCGAACTCTAAATATATAATTTTTTTTCATATTGGTACCAAGAATCACGTAATTTAAGTTTTGGATGATTACCTAATTATTGAAATAATTGAAATAATTTAATTTAAATTTAAATTTAAATTATTTTATTTAAATTAATTATCAAGTCAAATCTAAATTTTCATGAAGCGTTTTAAATAATGATCGATAAAAAGAGAATATTCGTAAAATAAAATTAAAAAAAAATAATAATAAATTTGATCACTTTATAAAATGAACAAGGTAGATCAACTTTTTGTCTTTGACATTTGTTAGATTCACTGCAGTTTCAATTTCACGGAGAGTAATTTGTGCAACGATAAATAACCAGAGCTTAAGACAGTGGCGTCGTCAAGCGGATGTTCACTAAAGCTCCTAGCTTTGTGACAGAACTCAATGGATTAGTTAGAGAATCCCATTTCTCAATCTTGAAAAAATTCAACTGCAAAAGATAAAATACAATAAAAAAACATAATAACAACCATTCTGGTTTGAAAAAAAGCTTCCTATTTTAAAAAATAAAAAATTTATTCAAAATTAAATTAATAAATTGTCTTAAATTTTTAACGAGAAGTAAATTAAATATATTAAAATATATAAAATATATGAAACACGTCTATACAAAAAATTAGAATTAAAAATTAAACATAGAAATTCAGGGTGGCCACATGATTCAATTTTTCAATTTTCCTGAAATTTTTATTTTTTTTAATTCTGAATTTTCCCTGACTTTCAGACAAATTCCCCTGACAGAAAAGTATTAAAAATACGTCTAAATTTTCAATAATAATACAATTGAATTTTTTCAAAAATTTCGTATATCACTTTAAATCTTTTGAAATTTAAAATCACTTCACAAGATTTAAAATTCGTAAAAATCTCTTAACTTTACAACAACTTTTGAAATCTCTTAAAATTCATTGAGATTTATTGAAATTCCTAGAAACATCTTAAAGTTTCCCAAAATCTCTTCAAATTTGATAATATTTCATGAGATCCCTTCAATTGGAACGAATCTTTTTTAAATTCATCAAAATCCTTTGAAATACTTTAAATTCTACGACAAAATTCGAAATCTTTTATAATTTCCAAAAATTTCTTAAAATTTCCTGTTATCCTTTAAAATTCCATGAAAAATTTTCAGAATCTCTTAAATTGCACAAAAATTTCTTAAAATTATTGGAAACTTATTCAAATCCTTTAAAATTCGCTCAAATCTTGTGAAATCTCTTAAAATTCCACGAGGAAAGTTTAAATTCAATAAAATCACTTTAAAATAATTAAAATTTTTTTAAATTCATATAAGCTTTTTAAAATCCTTTTAAATTCCACAAGAATATGTATAATTCCTTATAATCTCTTAAAATTCTTACAAGTTTCTTAAATTCCTTTATAATTTCACGAAAAACTTTTAAATCCCTTAAAATATGTAAAAAACGTATTCCTTAAAATTCTTTGAATTCCTTAAACTTTCTTAAAAATCTCCAAAAATTTCACAAAACCTTTTAAAAATCTCTTGAAATATTTCAATATTCCTCGAGGAACTTTAATGCCTCTTAAAATGCGTCAAAATTTCTTTAAACTCTTCCAAGTTTCTTAAAATCCTTCATAACTCCACGAAAAACTTTTAAATCCTTCAAAATACCTAAATATCTGAAAATCTCTTAAAATTTTCTGAAGTCCTTTAAAATTCCACTAAATATTTTAAATATCACACAAATCTCTTATAATCTCTTTAAATTCCTAAAAAAACCTCTTAAAATCTTTTATAATTATTAAAAACGTCTTGAAATCATTAGAAACCTAGAGAATCTCAGAGAATACCTAGAAATTATTTATAATCCTTCGAAATCTTTGGATAATTTCTAAAATTTGATAAATAAATTATAAAAGTCCATAATCTATAAATCAACAGATATACAAGACTTATTTACTTATGAACTTATTTTCTTAGATTGTTAGAAAGGCTTATACGTCATATTTAAAAAAATCTTAGATGTTAGTTCGCTTGTGCGCCACTGGGGTTTGAGGGGGTGGATAAATGTTGGTAATGATGTCTCGTAATTACATCGAAAGTTCAGAGGGAACTGCAATTATTGTAGAAGCGTGCCTTAAACGATACCTTTCGGCACAGTGCAATCGACAGAATACTAACGATGCCGACAGCAAGGCGAAAACCCCCCTTGGTAATTACCACAGTCGTTAATCGACGCAATAATGTGTGCGAGAATCTAAGGCTCAGAACTATTATCACAATTATCATTTTACTAAGAGAAAACTCAAATTTCAGATTAAACCATTTTTTTCACTTATTTATCTACCTTAATCTATTTTAAGGGTGTTGGAGCCAAGTTCTAATTTAAACATTTGATTTCTTCATTTTACTCAAAAAATATTAAATTTATAATTTTTTCCCTCTGTATAATTAATCAATTTTTACTTAGAATTATGCGTACAGAGCTATAAAATATCTAATTCTAATATTTTTTAAGTGAAACGAAAAGATTGAATTTTGAAGTTAAATTTTTTATTCCTCATTTTATGCTAAAATTATCGAAAGTAAATATTTTTTCGCTCTGTACGCAGTTTTATATTTGAGAAAAGATTAGCGCTACAGAGCAAAAAAATATTTATTTATAATCTTCGTTGAGTAGAATGGAGCTTTACACTTTGGTCCCACGCCCTTAACTTGAACTTAATTATTAGAAAAAAATATATACAAATTATTAATTATTAAATTATTAATTACTAAGTAATGATATAAGTAAAAAAATTCGATTTACATTTCCACTCACCCCTTTGAAGGTCATGATGTTGTGCAGGGCGTTTTGGGCTTCCAAGGCAGCTTTTCTTGTGTAAAACGTAACGAAGCAGCAGCCTGAAACAAGTTTCATTTTTAATTAAACAATCCAACTAAATATACTATTTAAAATAACAAAAAAAAAAAAATTAATAAGATACGCTTTTGATAATAAAATTTAGTTTAATATTGTCTTGGGTTCGATCCCAGTGGATTTTTTTTTTAATTGTAGATATATGTATATTAAATATAAAATTAGAAATTGGGTAAATTTTTTTACAGAGTTCCTGTATAAAAAATGCCAAGTACTTTTTATCTCCCTTTTCACATAATCTTTCTCTACAAAAATAAAGTGGAGAAACCTCACATCATCCTTTGATACACTTTAAATCAGCTTCTATGAACTTCCAGCTCTTGAGCATCAGCTCGAAGACTGATGTCTACAAATGATCTCATTTGTCAAGGCGCCAGCACCCAATTTTAACCCTCGACAGAAATTCTGAAAGGTTCAGAAAATCAGGCACACTTTAAATTCAAAGTTAAAAAAAATAAAACAATACAAAGATAGAAAAATAAAAAAATAAAAAATAAGACGATTTGAGAAAAAATAACTACAATGGCTAGCCGAATAATTCTCAGAAAATAGAAAGATAGTTTCAATTTCAATTTTTCATATTATGAAAAAAAAAATTCTCTCAAGGCTTGAAAGAAATACTTATGACACTTACAAATTGAGAAATTTGTTCCAAATCCGCCTACTCATAGAAATTATTTTTTGTACGGTTTACTTACAAGCGAGTTAACAATAAGTTAAAAATGAAACGATTGGTTTCAAATAAACTTTCCAGTATATTTTAGTTATGTGAGTGACATATTCTTAATATACATCTCTTCATAAATGACAATGAAACAAACGACTTAGGCCATTTGCCAAATGCTGGTTGGCAACAACAAAAGCAGTATCTCTATGCGATTCAGAGCCATGAGACAAAAACAATTCGTCAATATTACTTAATTATCTTGTTTATAATTATCAACCTCATTGAAATGCTGACACTAAATTTATATTCAGATTATATAAGGTACTCGGCGAGATAGCTGACAAAATTAAACCACACATACTACGACCAGAAAAAAGTTTCTTTGAATCACATAAAGATTTCTTTGATATAAGGCCAAAAAAAAATGTATTTGAATTAGATAAATTTTATTTAATTCAACGAAATTTTTTCTTTGAGCCAAAGAAAAAATTTGAAAAAATTTGGTGTGAAGATTCAATTTTTTCATTTCACTGATATTACCCTGACTTTTCCCTGACAGAAAAGTATTAAAAATGCGAAAAAATTTTCTGTAAAAATAGTATTGAAATTTTTCAAAAATTTCGTATATCACCAAAGATATCACTTTAAATATTTTGAAACCACATCAAAATACTTAAAATTCGTAAAAATCTCTAAAATTGAAGACAAACCTGGAAGTCTCTTAAAATTTATAAAAATTTCTTGACATTTCTAGAAACATCATAAAATTCGACGAAATCTCTTAAATTTGTTAATATTTCATGAGATTCCGAAATTTCACTAATCTTTTTAAAATTCCTCAAAATCATTTCAAATAGGAAATTTCTCAAAAAAAAAAACAACAAAATCTTTTCAATTTTCCAGAATCCTTCAAAATTCTACGAGGAACCTTAATATCTCTTAAAATATGTCAAAATCACTTAAAATTATTGGAAACTTATTAACATCCCTTAAAATTCACTGAAAACTTTCACTATAATATTTAAATTCCTAAAAATCATTTTAAAAATATCAATAGTCCTTATAATTTTTACAAGCTTCTTAAAATTCTTTACAATTCCACGAAAAACTTTAACACCTTTTAAAATACGTAAAGATCTCTTAAAATCCTTGAAAACCTCTTGCAATTCCAAAAAATTTTACAATAGTTTTTTAAAAATCATAAAAATCTTGTGTGATTCTTTAAAATTTCAATAAAAAACCTTAAAATCACTGTTAAAAAATAAAAATTTTTTAAAATTCCACAAGAATATTTTATAATCCACTAAAATTTCTTTAAAATTTTCTAAGATTCTTAAAATCCTTTATAATTCCATGAAAAAATATTAAATCCTTTAAAATACATAAAAAATCTCTTACAATTTTAGAAAATATAATAAAAATCTTTTAAAAATCATAAAAGTCTCATGAAGTCTTTTAAAATTCCACTAATCTTTTAAATATTATACAAATCTCTTCTAATCCCTTTAAATTATTGAAAATCTCTTGTAATCATTAGAAACCCTAAGAATCTTAAAGAATACCTGAAAATTCTTTATAATCCTTCGAAATCCTTGAAAAGTTTCTAAAATCTGTTAAATAAACTAAAAAAAAATATATATATACAATACGACAAAAATAACATAATTAGCATAAATGTCAATTTCTATTTTCCAAATCAAAAATAATTTTTGATATTTTTTTTAATTCCACGAGGAATATTTAAATTCCTTAAAAGCATTTGAAAATTGACAAAATTTCGTTAAATTTTTACAAGCTTCTTAAAATTCTTCAAAACCTCTTGAAATTCCATAAAATTCTTCGAAATCTTTTATAAATCATAAAAAATCTTGTGAAGATTTTTAAAATTTTCAATCAAATCCCTTAAAATCACTTTAAAAATATCAAAATTGCTTAAGATTCTTACAAGCCTTTTTAAATCCTTTTAAATTCCTCCTTCCCTGCTGCAAGTAAACGGATTGAAACGGATAGAAATTTTTTATCTGGTTGAATGTAAATTTTGCATCCTTTTTAATCATGTCCTATTCTTTGTTAAATTTTTAAATCTTTATCCGTTTGAATCATTTTCAATACGTGAAGTGGAAATATAATCTGCCCCTATCCGGTTGAATGTGAAATTTTTTATCTTCAACTATCCGTGAGATGGTATCGTATTTATCCGTTTTAATCCGTCTTTATAGAAAAATATTGTATCCTTATGTATCCTTTTTAATCCAACTAAAAATAATAAATCCATATCTATCTGTTTAAATCCGTCGTCAATATAAAAATATGCTATTATTTTAATATTTTGTGAAGAACGGATTAAAGAGGATAGGCAATGATCCAAACGGATAAAGTTTTAATCCTTAATAGGAAACAGGATCAAATCTAAGTAATTCGTGGATAGATAAAGATTAAGTTGCAGATAAAAATTGAAGAATTGAAGCGGATAAGTATATAAACAGATAGTAATACATAAATTCGGATACAAAAGGATTAAAACGGTTAGTGACACCGGTTAAGATTATAATTCTAATCGATATAGACGGATAGCCAACGGATACAAACGGATCGATGTATATTAAAAAGTATTCAAAAGGATACTTATGGATAGATGACGGATTAAAACGGATAAAGTTTCAATCCGTTTGCTTTCAGCAGGGTTTCTTCTATAAGATTTCAACAGGAAACAACACAGGGATAGTTCGATTTTCATATTTAAAAAATTAAAAATACTTCAAACACTTTAATTCAACTCCAATTCAATCCAGCTAATCATAATCGTCAGTGATTGAATTTAGATCCAAATCCAACTACCTTCGCTTTCTGTTTAACGATTTTTAAGGTCTTCAAATCCTGTTTTATTGAAAATCTGAAAAATCTCTTTTAGAATCTCGAAACTGGTAGAGAATGGGCTAATAATCGTTAGGGGAATTGAACAGCGAGGGAGGTAGCTGGTAGTGAGGCCGAGAGGTCGTTTTGGTGTATCGGGAAAGTTTCCGGTTTTCAGTGAGGGATGCGGTATTCAGGAAGGTCTGGACATGAGTGAGCGTGTACCGCACTGGAAACAGCAATGCTGCCGTGTCGAACATGGAGACATATCGCCGCTGGCCGATCATTGCTGGTTGTATACGTACAACACTTATCCCGCGGGTCTGCGGCTAATACCTGGCCGATGCGTGATTAGAGTCCGCGGGGAAATCTAGCCGGACATACCCTCCGGGTTTCGAACCCTTTCCTCTCTCCCGGTCGACTTTCCGCGCCAAAAGGACTCCGTAGCCTCTTTTCAGCCCAACCGATTTCTTCCACGTTGCCCAACTCGAGAGACGATGGAAAATTGGATTTTATTCTCCGTTGCAAACTCGAGAACAATCTTGTACTTTACTGCCAAGGGAAATCAACGGACTGGTTTAATTATCATTTTTAATCGATCGAACATATTTATTTCCTTGATCGAGTTATAGAAGAGAAACGATACCTATGTTCAAGGCCGTAGCCAGGGAGGGTTAAGGGGGATTGACCCACCCACGAAATGATAAATAAAAAAATTTTCTGCAGTAAGTACCAATGAGACTGCAGACTGATGATGTTTTTCTACTGATTCACCAAACCAAACCCCCCCCCACTCGAAATTTTTTTGACTACGGTCCTGCCTATGTTGTTCTAGGATAAAATCTGAGAGAAAAAGTCTTTGGGAGTGATTTAATAAGATGAGCCGTTTATGTTTTAGAAGAGTTTAAACTTTGAAGTAAGGCTCACGACGCGACGCGCGGCACTCTGGTTGACAGTGGGGAGAGATTCAGAATTGGTAGAATTCTGAAACTGAAGGTGAAGCGTCTTCTTCGAAAGTTTAAAGCTATCTAAAATGAGAAATAATCCTTTCTCGAAAATTTCGTGAAGGGGCTTTAGTCTCGAAATCTTTTTCGTGTTCGATTCCCTGCTGGAAGTAAAGAGATAGAAAGGGATAGAAAGGAAATAGAAAGAGATAGAACTTTTCTATTTTTTGCAAGTATCCAGTTTGCATGCCCAAAACGCCCAATATCTATTTCTGTTAATGTCTATCTCTTTCTATCTCTTAGTCTATTTATTCGCAAAAAAATTGTATTCCTTTCTATCCCTAATTCTATCTCCTTTGCTAAAAATTTGTATCTGTTTCTATTCCCAAGGCTATCTCTCCCTTATTAACTCATTAATCTTCATATTTTAAACATGATGATGATGTGGATTGAGATTGAGATAAAATGAATAGGAGGAGATATAGAAGAGATAAAAAGGGATAGAAAAAAGGAGTTTCAAAAAAATAAGCGTGAACGTCGATTAAAATGAAGATAGAAAGGGATAGAGAATTGAAGATTAAAAGAGATAAGAGTGATTTAAGATTGACAAGAAAATAGAAAAAAATAGACAGGTATATTAAGAGATAAAAAGAAGAAATGGGGATTCAAAAAGATAGGAGAGAACGGTAGTTGACAAGGAGATAGAAAGAGATTGACGGGGATTGGAAAAAGATAAAAAGAGATAGGCGTTGATGGGGATTGAGATGGAAATAGACCAGAGATAGAAAGGGATAAAAAGAGATAGAAGGGGATAGAAAGAAATAGAAAAAAGATAGAAAGAGATATACAAGAAATAGAAAGAAATAGGCGAAGATAGACAAGAGATAAAAAGGGGTAGAAAAGAGGATATTCAAAAAGATAAGCATGAAGAGAACTGAAGATTAAGAGATAAAATCGATTTAAGATTGACAAAAAGATAGATAGGGATAGACAGGTATATACAGAGATAACAAGACATAGAGAAGTGTGGATTGAAAGAGATAGATGTTAATGTGGCTTGAGAAAAAATAAAAAGAGATAGAGAAGTGGAGATTGAAAGAGATAGACGTTGATGTGGATTCAGATGGAGATAGAAAGGGATAGAGAACAGAAGATTAAAAGAGATAAAAGCAAATTAAGATTGACATTGGATAGAAAGGGATATAAAAGAATAGACGAGAAATAGGAAGGAATAGAAAAGTGGGAATTGAAAAAGATAGGAATGAATTGAAATTGATAAGGAGATAGAAAGGGATAAACAAGAATAGGTGAGAGACTTAAAGGGATAGAAAGGAGTGATCAAAAGATAGAAAGGTATAGACAAAATAGGAGAGAGATAGGCAAGAATAAAGAAGATGGGATTAAAAGATATAAACGCTAATTGAGATTGGCATAGAGATAGGAAGGGATAGACACGAATAGGCTAGAAATAGGAAGGAATATAGATGTGGGGATTGAAAAATATAGAAGCGAATTTACATGAATAAGAAGATAGAGAAAGAGATAGAACAGACTACGTTAGAGAAACATAGAAAGGAATATAGGAGTGAAAATTGTAAGAGATAGGAGCGAATTGAGATTGACAAGGATATATTACAGCAAGGTATAGACAAGACATGACGAGAAATAGGAAGGAATAGAGTAGTGCTGATTGAAATAGATAGGAATGCATTGAAATTGATACGGACATAGAAAGGGATAGGCAGGAATAGGCGAGAGATAGGAAGAAATAAAGAAATGGGAAAAATAGTGATTAAAAGATAGAAAGGAATAGACAGAATAGGAAAGAGATAGGCAAGAATATAATAGTGGGGATTGAAAGACATAAGAGCGAATTGAGATTGGAATGGAGATAGAAAGGGATAGACTAGAATGAGCTCGAAATAGGAAGGAATATAGATGCGAGGATTGAAAAATATAGAAGCGAATTGACACGGAATAGAATATAGGGAGTGATATAAAACAAATTACGTTACAGATATATAGAAAAGAATATAGGAGTATGGACTGTAAGAGATTGGAGGGAATTGAGATTGATAAGGATATATTATAGAAAGGCATAAACAAGAATAGACAAGAAATAGGAAGGAATAGAGAAGTGGGGATTGAAAAAGATAGGAATGAATTGAAATTGATAAGGAGACAGAAAGGCCAGAGATAATAATAATAGGCCAGAGACTGAAAAGAATAAAGAAATGGGGATTGAAAGAGGTAGGGGCGAAATTGTGATTGACAAGGAGTTAGAAAGATATAGAATGGAATAGGCGAGAGATTGAAAGGGATAGAGAATTGAAGATTGAAAGACATAAAAGCGAATTGAGATTAACAGCGAGATAGAAAGGGATAGTTGAGAGATAGGCGGAAATAGACAAGAGATAAAAAGGGAGAGAAAAGAGGAGATTCAAAGAGATAAGTGTGGATGTGGATTGAAATGGAGATAGAAATGAATAGAGACGGGGATGGACAAAATATAGAAAGTGATAAAGAAGTGGAGATTGAGATAGAAGTTGATGTGGATTGAGATAGAGATAGAAAAAGATAGGCGGAGATAGTCAAGAGATAAAAAGGGATAGAATAAAGGAGATTCAAAGAGATAAGTGTGAATTTGGATTGAAATGGAGATAGAAAGGGATAGAGGACTGAAGATTAAAAGAGATAAAAGCGAATTAAGATTGACAACAAGATATAAATGGATAAAAAAGTATATACAGAAATAAAAAGAGATAGATAAGAGATAGAAAGAGATAAGCGGAGATAGACAAGTGATAGTAAGGGATAGAAAAGAGGAAATTTAAAGAGATAAGCATGAATGTTGATTAATAAATATATTTGTGGAATACTGAGTCGTAAGGTGATTCTTATCAGTCTGGAAGTATTTGAAGGGCGACTCGAAATTTTAATAATCTGAGGAATTCATTCATTCGGTATCGGGAGATCCGGTGGAAACAAATATCAATGTAGAAGAGGAAGGGAGTGGAGTCTAGCGGTGGGATCGTAATTCACCGATTCAGCGATATCTCCCTTTCTTTGGGATTTGAGACAGCGGGAAAACTTCTGTGTTGGCAATATCGGAGGATCCGGACGCAGTGGTTCCGGAAGTGGGACGGAGACGGTTCGACCGGAAGCAAGAGGGAGAATTGGTGCCTTCGGGTGGTCGCACGTATCGGACGGACACCGAATTTACGAACACGATCGACGATTCGCTTTGATGATATCTCCATCGGCGTCTCCCGAGGCGCGTTCTCTCTCGATCCCTTATCTTCAGCAAGAAATTCCAAGACACGTCGTATTCTCTGAGGAAAGTATATCGACGTCTCGTGATTAACATTCGAGGAATTTTTATCAGTGTTGAAGAAATCGAAATTGCATTTATGATGCAGCTAATAATATTAAGCTTTTCCGAAGGAATTTTAGAAATCTTTGAAGGAGACTTTTTTGTAAATATAAAGATCAAATACGTTCGTTCTAAAGAGATCTCTTAGACGAAGTATTCCTGGAATTGGCACGAGACAGTAATCTCGGTTTTATCATCTAACTGCCCCCCAACCTTTTGACCACGAGCTTTTGTGCGACCAAATTCCAGGGCGTTGGATACACGATCAGAAAAAAAGGAAGAATCAGATCGAAACTTCCGCCGGAAGCTCAAACGTTCCCACAATATCGATTCTAGTCCAGCTTGCTTCCTTCGAGGTATCAGCTTTGTTCTCGACCTAATCACGGAAATTAGATTGCTCCGACGGTCAAAGGAGGTCCATAAACTCTCCTGATGCAGCTTACATTGCGTAATCACTGATCAACTCGCAACTACATCTACCGATAATTTAGTTCCACTGTTGTGTCATTGCATCGGGATCAAGGTGGTGGCTGAAATTCTGAAAGTGTAATCTTGGAATTATCCACGATTTTGAAAATAATACAATTCAAACAATCCCTCCGGTCAAATTCTGAAACGGGATAGGAGCAAAGTTCAAATCTCTTTGGCATGAGAATTAATCAATTACTGTAAAATTTTGCAAAGGACATTTTGCTTCAAAATCTTGTGCTTGTTCTTTCTGTTCCCGCTGGAACAGTTTAGCTACTAGAATTTCTAATTCACGACGTAATTATCACTAATTGGAGTACGGATTATATTCACACAGCACGCGGTGCGTGAAACGCTGCCGTTTGCGGTGAGAATTATGTATCGCTTTTCCAAGCCTCCCATATACAGATTGTATTGAGCGGCATGGTATAGGTTGGAAAACGAGATGGGGAGGAAGGGTAGCGCCAAGCTTTAGGAACCGAAGGGGACAAGGGAGAAAAATAATGAGAACAGAAGACCCGAGCGGAAAAGCACCCGTGGTTTCAACCTACTTCAACGGCGCTGAGTCGCAGTAATTAATTCTGAAGGATCTTCATAAATTCATCGGAAAAGAGAATGGGTGATCGAATTTCAATAATGTTATTAACGCTCCCACGATTCTCCAATACGAGTTCGACGATTTTCTCGATGTGGGACGACAATTTATATGGCACTGGAGTTTCCTCTACGTGAATGGAAAAAAATGACCCCCTGTACTATGTGAATTAATTTTTCCATCTAGTATTACAGTTTTAACTTTTCTATCCCTTTCTATCTCCTTGTTAATCACAATTCGCTTTTATTTCTTTTAATCTTCAGTTCTCTATCCCTTTTGAATCTCCTCTCTTCTACCACCTTTTATCTCTTATCTATCTTCGCCTATCCCTTTCTATTTCTTGTCTATCTCCGCCTATCTCTTTCTATCCCTTTCTATCTCTGGTCTATTTCCATCTCAATCCCCTATCACTTTTTATCTTTTGTCAATCCCCATCAATCTCTTTCTACCTCCTTGTCAATCGCCGTTCTCTCCTATCTCTTTCATTCCCCACTTCTTCTTCTTTTTATCTCTGTATATACCTCTCTATCCCTTTCTATGTTCATTTTAATCCACATTTACGCTTATTTCTTTGTAACTCCTCTTTTCTATCACTTTTTATCTCTTGTTTATTTCCGCCTATCTCTTTCTATCTTCATCTCAATCCACACCAACGCCTATCTCTTTCAATCCTCACTTCTCTATCTCTTTCTATATCTGTGTTTAGATTTCATCTTCTGAATAAATTATATTTATAAAATGTACTTCGAGTTTCAAAAATTCTCACGCCACAGCATCTTTAAAACCTTATAAAAAATATATGATGCTATTCTCTTAAGCCAAGCTATAGAGCGTAAAGCACGTTTTCCAAAAAATAGTCAAATTGCCCTCATAAACCGCCACATCCTTCTATACACTCGCCTAACGGGACAACATCATCTGGTAAATACCAATAAACCAGACTATATTGTCAAATTTCACTTTCTCTCTTTTTTTTTTGTATTTCAAATAAAATATCCCTTCTGGCAAAGTGGGAAAAGGCCCAAAACGGACCTTTAGATATTTTAGTTTGTAGAATTTAAGTCAGTCGCATCAGAGCTTCAAGAGTATCTTGACTTGTCTTCTGCGGTATCGCGATTCATGTACTTTTGAAAAATAATCGTTTTTAAATATTGTATACTTAATAATTATCATTTCTAAATAAACTAATGATTTAAATACACCAAATTTGTGAATTTTTATTTTTTTAACAAACTTCAAAACACGAACGTATAATTTATTTGTGCGTTCGAAACAATCTGTATATACTTATCTATCCCTTTCCATCTCCTTGTTAATCGCAATTCGCTTTTATCTCATTTAATCTCCATCTAAAGCTTTCCATTCCTGGCGTATTCCATTCTATTTCTCTCTATCTCCGTGTCAATCACAATTTCGCTCCTACCTCTTTCAATTCCAATTCCTTTATTCGTTCCTACTTCTAGCCTATTCTTGTTTATCCCTTTCTATCTCTATGTCAATCACAATTCGCTCTACTATCTTTGAATCTCCTCTTTTCTATCCCTTTCTTTCTCTTGTCTTTCTCCGCCTATCTCTTTCTTTCTTAATCTCAATCCACATCAACGCCTATCTCTTTCAATCCCCAGTTTACTATCTCTTTCTATCTTTTGTCCATCCCCATCTATCTTTTTCTATTCCCACTTCTCTATCTCTTTGTATCTCTGTATATACTTATCTTTCCCTTTCTATCTCCTTGTTACTCTCAATTTGTTTTTATCTCTCGTAATCTCCAGTTCTCTATCCCTTTTCATCTCTCGCCTATGCCATTATATCCCTTTCTATCTCCTTGTTAATGTCAATCCGCTTTTCTCTTTTAATCTCCAGCTCTCTATCCCTTTCTATCTCCTGGTTAATCACAATTTTACTCCTATCTCTTTCAATCCCAATTTCTTTATTCTTTCCTATCTCTCATCTATTCCATTCTATCTCTCTCTATTTCCTTGTCAATTACAATTTCGCGCCTACCTCTTTCAATCCCAATTTCTTTATTCTTTCCTATCTCTTGTCTATTCTTATCTATCCCCTACTTCTCTATTCCTTCCTATATCTCGTCTATTCTAGTTTATACCTTTCTTTAATATATCCTTTTCAATCTCAATTCCCTCTCTCTCTATCTTCTTTTCCATGCCAATTCGCTTCTATCTCCTTCAATCCCCACATCTATATTCCTTCCTATTTCTAGCCTATTCTTGTTTACCCCTTTCTATTTCCGTGTAAATCTGCCTATACCTTTCTATCTTTTAATCACCGCTTTTCTATCCTTTTAAATCTCCCGCCTATCCTCATCAATCCCTTTCTATCTCGTAGTCAATCGACATTTACGCCTATGTTTTCCAATCCCCTGAATTCAATCTCCACTTATCTATCTCTGTCTATGTGTTCTCCATTCCCGTCTATCTCATTCTATCTCTCTATATACTTGTCTATCCATTTATATCCTATTGTTAATCTAAATTCGGGTTTATCTCTTTTAATCCCCAGTTATCTATCCTTTTCTACACCATTTCAATCCACATTCACGTTTATCGCTTTGAATCTCCTATTTTCTATCCCTTTCTATCTCTTGTCTATCTCCGTCTATCTCTTTCTATCTCAATCTTAATCCACATCAACGCCTATCTCTTTCAATCTCCAATTCACTATTTCTTTCTATCTTTTGTCCATCCGAGTCTATCTTTTTCTGTCTCCACTTCTCAATCTCTTCCTATATCTGTATATACTTATCTATCCCTTTCTATCTCCCTGTTAATCCCAATTTGCTTTTATCTCTTTTAATCTCCAGTTCAATATCCCTTTTCATCTCTCGCCTATTCTTATTATCCCTTTCTATCTCCTTATCATTTTCAATTCATTCCTATCTTTTTCAATCCCCACTTCTCTATTCTTTCCTATTTCTCTTCTATTCTTGTCTATACCTTTCTATAATATATCCTTGTAAATTTCAAAATGCTCCTATCTCTTACAATCCTCACTCCTAAATTCCTTTCTATGTATCTTTAAGATTCTGGACCCTCCTTTTAAAAAGTTACATAAAGTCCACACATGGTTATTTTTCACCCAGCGACACTTTGGAAGCTTCTATTTCCTGCTTAAATTAATCAATTTGAGTGAATTTTTTTCAATCGACAAGAAATTTAACCTGGAAGACGTAAACAATATTTATTTCTTATTTTATTTAATAGCAACAAATTTATTTACAAAAAACCAAATGCAAATTTTTAGTAAAGGCGCGCATTCAAATAAAATCGCTGGGTGTACCACACCCAGTGTGGGTCCAGAGGATTAAAATAGTCTATTCTATCTCTCTCTATTTTCTTTTCCATGTCAATTACATTTTATCTCTTTCAATCCCCACATCTATTTTCCTTCTTATTTCTAGCCTATTCTTGTCTATCCCTTTCTATCTCTATGTCAATCTGAATTCGCTCTTATATCTTTCAGTCCCCACTTCTTTATTCTTGCCTATCTCTCCTATCCTGTCTATACTTTTCTATTTTTTAATCACCACTTTTCTATCCCTTTAAATCTCCCGCCTATCCTTATCCATCCCTTTCTATCTCCTAATCAATTGACATTTACTCCTATGTGTTTAAACCTCCTAATTTCAATCTCCAATTCTCTATCTTTTTCTATCTTTCGTCCATTCCCGTTTATCTCTTTCTATCTCTGTATATACTTGTCTATCCCTTTATATCTTGTTGTCAATATTAATTCGCTTTTATCTCTTTTAATATCCAGATCTCTATCCCTTTTCATCTCTCGCCTATTCCATTCTATCTTTTTCTATCTCCTTGTCAATCACAATTTCACTCCTACCTATTTCAATCCCAATCTCTTTATTCTTTCCTATCTCTCGCCTATTCTTACCTATCCCTTTCTATTTCCTTATAAATTTCAATTCATTCCTATCTTTTTCAATCCCCCCTATTTCTCTTTCCCTCCCTATTTCAGATCTTTCTTATCTTCTCATCTGATTCGCAGTAATTAATTCTGAAAGATACTCATAAATTTATCGGAAAAAAGAATGGGTGATCGAATTTCAATAATTTTATTAACGCTCCCACGATTCTCCAATACGAGTTCCACGATTTTCTCTATGTGGGACGACAATTTTTATATGTCACTGGAGTTTCCTCTATGTGAATGGAAAAAAATGATCCTCTGTACTTTGGGAATCAATTTTTCCATCTAGTATTACAGTTTTAACTTATCTGAAAACAAATTTCTGAGATAATTTATTTTTTATTTGTTTCTTGGATGGGATGCATCTCAATACAATTTTTATCCCTTCAGTGGCGTCATTGGTATTCCACGCGCGTAAAAGATGGTTTCGTCTCGCGGGATAATATCGCGAGGAAAAGAACACTTCGCATTACCGGGACTCGGTAAATCCCTCTTTTTCCGTCGATCTCGCCTGCGATAAGGTCTATTTGTTTCCAGATCAGAATACATTGTAAACAAGGAAGATTTATTTCTTGCAAGAGTTTATTAAAAGCGAAAAGTATTTTTTACTGTTGCAGCTTAAAACTTTTAAATCCATCGTTTTTTTTTTTGTTTTTTATATTTATAAAGATCTTAAAGCTTTTTATTCCCTATGAAAATATCAGTAGCAAAGTCCTTTGGTGTAATTTAAAATAATTTATCTTTCGTGTTTATTTCATTTAATTTACCATTTCTAGAATGCTTTTAAGTTGCAAATCAATTTTTAATACATTCTACGATTTAATATATTCTAAGATTTTACTATATATTCTAAGTATACTCGCTTTCAAATTTAAAATACTCAGATATTTGTAGCTCTAGTAGCAATTTAAGGCCAAAAAGATTCCTCTCGATATTTTTCAAACCTCCATATGGAAATTGGAGATTTCACGAATGGAAAATATCTCGAGGGAATTACCATAAACAATGTGCAATGAATCTGGACGATGAGTGCCAGGAGGAGGTGGCCGGACAATAAATCCATTTTACGAGGGTCCAATAAATATGAATCATCGAGGCCACAACAGAAGAAAATTGAATATAGCACCATTTTTAGGATCGAGATCTCAAAGGTATTTTGGCTTGCGATTTCTCGACGATGAAAAATCTAGTAGTTTCATTAGTGGATTGGTCTAAAGCCTCCCTTCGAAGTCTGAAGTGTATCCGTAAAATTACATTATATAGATCACGAAGTACAAACGCTATATACATAGATAGTCTATGCTATTCCACTATGCTTTTATGCCCTCAAGCTAGAATTCAAGTGGCTGTAGACTCAAGTAAAGTAACTTTCATTAAAGATATTATTTTCTAAAACCAAGACTACATCTCTTTTGATTGTTTTTCGAGATATTTAACTTGATTTAAAGAGTATTAATCCATTTCCCTATCTTAAGAAAGTGATGTTACCAATTTATCGAACACATTGTTGTCGAAAATCTGATTGGTTTATAAACTGAGCGAATTGTGTGAATGTATTGCATTTTAAAATAATCTTTAGACTATTTTCGTTTTCAAAAAGATTATTGAGAGAGAGAATATGAATTTTAGAAAATTTATTGAAATTTTAGAAGTATTAAAGGATTTCATGGTATTTTAAGGAATTTTATGAAATTTATTCTGATTTTCAGAAATTATAAGGGATTTTACCAGTTATTGTGATTTTCTAGATTCTAAAGAAATTTAAAGGATCTAAAAATCGAATAAAATGTTTTCATTGGATTTTCTGTAATTCAAAGTATTTTACGAGATTTCATGGGATTTTAAGTAATTTGAGAAAATTTTAGAAATTTTTCGAAATTTCATTATATTTTAAGGTATTTTTAGAGATTTTACAATGTTTTATAGGATATTAAGTTATTTTAACGACTTAAGAAATTTCAATCCCTTATTTATTATTTCAATTTACGAGATTTCATTAGATTTTCAGGAATTTCAATCGATTGCATGGGATTTTAAGTAATTTTATGGAATTTAATGATATTTTGAGAAAAAACAAATATATTTTAAGGAATTCATCATTTTTTAAGAAATTTCATTAGATTGTCAGGAATTTAAAGAGGTTTCATGAAATTTCATGAGATTTTTAATAATTTTAAAGGATTTTACGATATTTAGTAATTTTGAGGACTTTTAAGGAATTCAAGGGATTTTACGAGATTTCTTTGGATTGTCAGGAATTTCAAGAGTTGTCATGTTATTTCATGGGGTTGTTAATAATTTTAAGGGATTGTACGATATTTTAGGGATATTTAGTAATTTTAAGGACTTTTAAGTAATTTGATAAATTTTTAGACATTTTACGAAATTTTAAAGTATTTTAAGATGTGTCACAGAATCTTGACAAATTTGAAGGAATTTAAGTGTTTTACAAAATTTATTGAGATTTTAAAAATATTAAGTGATTTCACGCTATTTCGAGGAATTTTATGAAATTTTAAAGGACTTTACGAAATTGCATGAAATTTTAAATTATTTTCAGAGATTTTACAATGTTTCATAGGATATTAAGTTATTTTAACGACTCAAGGAATTTCAAGCAATTTTCGAGATTTCATTTAATTTTCATGAATTTCAAGAGATTTCATGGTATTTTAAGTAATTTTATAGGATTTGATGATATTTTCGAAGATTATATTGGATTTTCAAGAATTTAAAAGAATTTAACGAAACTTCATGGAATTTTGAGTAATTTTAAGAGATGTAATGAGACTTTATACGATTTTAAGTAATTTTCAGGAATTTCGTCAGATTTTGAAGGACTTTAAAGGGATTTTAAGATATTTTATGGGAATTTTGCGAGATTTCATGGAATTGTCAGGAATTTTAAGGGATTTCATGAAATTCCGTAGGATTTTAAATAACTTTAAGGGATTTGTCCATATTTTGTGGAATTTTAAGAAATTCGAAGGGATTTGAGGATGTTTTATGGGATATTAAGTAATTTTAAATACTTTGAATGGATTCAATAGATTTTACAAAATTTCAATGAATTTCCAGAAATTTTAAGAGATTTAATGAGACTGTATAGGACATAGAGTAATTTGAAGAAATATCAAGTGAATTTACGAAATTTAAAGGAACTTCACTTTGAGAGAAATTAAAACAAGATTCCCTTATATACTCACGAAAGCCTTGAATGTGAAGACGAATATAAACTGAACTCACCTGAAACAAAAATAGAAACAATTTTGTTAGTCATATAGTTATTACATAAAAAATTAAAGAATTATATTTAAATAAAATAAAATAATAATTATTAACGAATTTTAAAGGATTTTTGAAAGATTTCAAGTGATTTTAACTATACTTTAACGGGGCGCATGAATATGCCCCAAATTCTATTTTTCATAAAATTTAATTTACATAAACTCATTTCACCTAATCATAATGTGCTATAATTTTTATGTTTCCTAATTTCAATTTTACATAATATTTATTATTCATAATGTTCATTTCACATAATTTTTATTATTCATAATGTTCAATTTTCATAATTTTTAATTTTCCTAATCGCTGTTTGCCATAATCTCCAAGTAAAATAAATTCCATTCTTCATAACGGATGTCCGGTCAAATTTCAGGTCGTTGTTTCCCATCCATGTCTAGTTAAAATGGATACTACTTTTCTTAAATTGAAATGGCGCGAAATTTAAATAGAGTGATTATTATTATTTGCGGACAAAAGAACATACAAATGGAATTTTACAAATATTAACAAATATTAACTAATTGCACAATATATTAATATTTGTACAATTTCATTTGTTTAATTCTTCTGTAAGCAAATAATAATAATCATCCTATTTAAATTTCGCGCCATTTACATTTAAGAAAAGAAGTATCCATTTTAACTAGACATGGATGGGAAACAACGACCTCAAATTTGACCGGACATCTGTTATGAAGAATGGAATTTATGTTACTTGGAGATTATGGCAAACAGCGATTAGGAAAATTAAAAATTATGAAAATTGAACATTATGAATAATAAAAATTAGGACAAATAGATTTTAGGAAAAATAAAAATTATGGAAAATAATAATTAGGAATAATAAAAATGATATAAAATTGAAATTAGGAAACATAAAAATTATAGCACATTATGATTAGGTGAAATGAGTTTATGTAAATTAAATTTTATCAAAAATAGAATTTGGGTAATATTCATGCGCCCCTACTTTAACATTGCGCTAACGTTAACTTAACTATACTTTAACATTATTTTAACGTTAACTTAATTATACTTTAATATTACTCTGAATTAAGAGATATCAAGTGATTGTAAGAAATGTTTAAAGAATTTCAAAACAGTTCACAATAGTTTCAAAATTTTAGAGTATTAAAATTTTTTTAAAAGTATTAGAAAGGATTTTAAATGATATTAAAGAATTTTAAAGGATTTTTAAAAGATGTCAAGTGATTTTAAGTAATTTGAAAAGATTTCAAGAAATTTTAAGTGATACTTTAAATATACTTTAACATTACTTTAACGTTAACTTATTACAACTATACTTTAATGTTAAATTTTCTTATTTTTTCAGGACATCATATTAGATATATTCCATTTAAAATATATTCAAAAAAACCAAAGCTTCCTCTTTGAGGAAAAGACAAGATGTTTTTGTCTTCTAGGTCTGTTTGAAGTTGAACGTTCAGCAGTCCACAAGTCTAGCACGGAGCTTGGCCGCTAGTGGGGGGGGGGGAGCACCGTGATTGGTCGGAATCTCTAATTCCAAGTGGGGAGGACTTTCCTCTTCAATTTCTTTCCACTTCCTTGGGCAATAGAAAAAAGTAAAAGTCCGCGAGACTGAGAATAATAGATATAGACTTGAATAGTAGATATAGGAGTAATTTCCTCCTTCCCATTGTTTGGGATCATGCACCTAAGGCAAGGTAAGGTATATAATTCGGACGTCGATATCGAGGTCTGTTAATGTATGTCTGTCTGTAACCTTGGGAACCATTAACATCGGTCACAGCCCCGAAACATTAGGTAGAGCTGGAGACTAAGGTAATCCGTATCCAGGAGGCCGTTAGCTCGGGTTCACTAATCTCTGCCATAATTCCAAGGCGTGCGTTGCATGTATGTCACACGCGTAGCTACTAGGATGGTAAGGTACCCGACGGTAACGTACAACCCTGCGATGTAATAAACGGGCCCGTCAGCGCCAGAAGGGGCCAGGAAACAGGTGACGCTTCTGCCAAGTTGCAAGGAACTTCACCCAAGATACGAGTGACGGGAAAATAAATTTCCCACCTAGTTTATTACATCAAGTATTAAAATTTATAGGAATTTCGAAAGCCTCTTCACGTTCAAGTTGTTTTTTTTGTTTATATACAAAAAATACCCGCTTATCAGATCTAATGGAAAGCGAGGTGATTGACTATAGTTTCTAGTATTGAACTTACTGACTGGTAAGATTTGATTGCGTTAAAGATTTGATTGCGCTAATTAAGTTCTCTTGGATCGCGAAGGAAATTGCAACTGATATTTTCTGATATCAGATTAATCGACTTCTCATCATAGAGAGTTGAGTCTATCGAATTCCAATAAAATTGGACTTCTTTTCAAACGGAATCGGATAATAAACGATACGAAATCTGCGAGGTCTGATATAATAATTGGTGTTTTCTCGTCTTGAATAGTCTTCGATATAACTCACTTTCAGGAATCAACTCATTATATGAGAATTGAAAAAAATGAAAGTCGGGCAGCTTTTCAGAAGCTTCTAGACCTAGAAAGTCTAGAAAAGTGAAAAAAAAAAATAATGAGAATTTATAGAGAAGAGAGTTTAGAAGTTGTTGTTGTTGCTAAATCAAAAAAGCAGAGTCAGCTTTAAACAAAATGAATAGTATTTGGATTCGATGAGGAGATAAGGGACCTCATGTCATGGTAACTCCAACGGATTTCCTGATCTTTTCTAAGCATTCTCAGGGGAGATAGTGACAGCAGAATACCAGAAGTAGTAGTCGATCGTATTGTTGGTCAGACGCGGAGCTTAGATTTCTCAGGGGTCTCTAATAAAGTCGATCTGAATTCCAGATAGGTGTGAAAGCATTTCCTTGGTCGACTTTGATTTTGTTCTTCTGCATAACATTAAACGTGAGGATCTGAATATTTAAAATTCTTCTTTTAAACATTATTATCTTTACTTCATATCACAATATTTATTATATTAAAGGCATTTTAAGATATTGTATGGGATATTAAGTAATTTTAAAGGGTTTTAAAGATTTCGTCGAATTGTCAGGAATTTTATGTAATTTTAAGGGATTTAAACATATTTTATGATAATAAGGAATTTTAAGGAAGTTACAGGAATTTCATAAGATATAATTTAAAATCCTTTAAAATTCCCAGAAACTTCATGAAATCCTTTAAAAATTCCATAAAATATTTTAAAAAGAGAAAAATCGGTTGAAAATCCTTAAAATTATTAAGAATCTCATGTAATTCCACAAAATCTTTTAACAATCATAAATAATCTCTTGAGTTCTCTTAAAATTCCTCGAAGTTTCATGAAAACATTATAAATCCATTAAAATTCCCTAGAGTTTTTAAAAAGCTTTTGAAATTTTATGAATTCCTTTAAAAATCCGCGAAATATACGGAAATTCATTAAAATGTTCCGAAATCTTTTTAAAATTCTATCAAATCCTTTCAAAATTCTGCTCTAAAAATGAGATCTAAATCCGAGAAACGAGAAACCTTTCTAAAATCTCTTAAAATTTCACGAAAAACCTTCGAAATCTCTTCAAGTTTGAGAAAATCTCTTAAAATTCCTAGAAACATCTTGAAATTCTTTAAAATTTTATAATAGAAATTAAAATACCTTTTTATCCTTTTAAATTCACTAAAAGTATTAGAAATATCGTTAATGAGATTTCATGTTATTTTAAGTAACTTTGTGGGATTTGATAATATTTTTGTGGATTCTAAGTAATTTTAAGAGATTTCAAGGTATTTTATGATAATAAAAAAATTTTAAGAACTTTCATTTTCAGAAATTGTATAGAAGAGACTTAATGGGCTTTTGAATAATTCTATGTAATCTCAAGTGATTATATGAAACTTAAAGGAATTTCATAAGCTTTTATAGAATTTTAAGTAATTTTAAGGGATATAACAAAAAATTGTCGAATTTTAAAGAATATCAAGGAATATGAAGTGAATTTATAAAATTTAAAAGAATTTCACCAGATTCTGAATTTTAAGGGATTTTACAATGTTTAATGGGATATTAAGTAATTTAAAGGATTTTTAAAGGACTCAAGGGATTTACGAAATTTCAGTTAATTTTCAGGAATTTTAAGAGATTTAATGAGATTTCATAATATCTTGAAGTAATTTTACGAAATTTAAAGGATTTTAACCAGATTTTAAAGGATGTTAAAGGGACTTTAAGATATTGTACAGTATATGGCAAAAGGAATGGTAAAGGTGAACATTAAAGAGAAAGGAAAATGGTAAAAGTATATGGCAAAAGGGAATGGTAAAGGGAAATGACAAAGGGAATGGAAAAGGGAAAGGGCAAAAGGAAAATAGTAAAGGGGTATGGAAAAGGAAAATGGTAAAGGGATATGGCAAAGGGAAATGGTAAAGGGGAATGGAAAAGGAAAACGGTAAAGGGATATGGCAAAGGGGAAAGGTAAAGGGGAATGGTAAAGAGATATGGAAAAGAGAAACTGTAAAGGTATATGGCAAAGGGAAATGGTAAAGGAGAATGGAAAAGGAAAATGGTAAAGGGATATGGCAAAGGGGAATGATAAAGGGGAATGATGAAGGGAAATGGTAAAAGAAATAGGCAAAGGGAAATGGTAAAGAGATATGGAAAAGGGAAACGGTAAAGGGGAAGGGCAAAGGGAAATGGCAAAGGCAAATGGTAAAGGGGAATGGTAAAGGGGAATAGAAAAGAAAAATGGTAAAAGGATATGGCAAGGGTAAATGGTAAATGGAAATTTCGAAGGGAAATGGAAAAATGGAATGATAAAGGGAAATTGCAAAAGTCACTAATAAATAATCATGGAACAACTTGCAGCTTGTTCAAAGTTTTAATATACTTCAATAAAAATTTTGTTCAGGACTTGTATGGGAGAAAATAAGGGAATTAACAAAGGATGAACCCATCAGATTTTGTTAGCGCGTTTAAGTCCGTAATTGGCGAATATCTGTAATGTCTAGCCGTCATTGGTGCGTAACATTGGAGAGGGGTATTGAAAGAGAGTCGTTGATACTGAAACGAGCGTAATCGCGTGCCTGCAAGCCGAGCTGGTTTCCAATTTACGGCCAAACGAACGAACGGAAGGATGCGATGACGTTAATTTCATTCGTCCAATCGCAAAGGGCTTTGATTGACGTGAATACGATGGTTTTCGGTGCCCAGTGCCAGTAGTGGAATGAACACTGCTGTGTTCGAGGCCCTTCTCAAATTCCTCGACTTGATCATTCTGCCAAAGGTTTTTTGTTTACTTTCCACAAAGACTGAAAAGACTCCACCTACTGTCCTCTCTCTTTTTTCCTGTCTTTGAAAAGTTCATACTCGACGTTGACTTTGTTAGTTTTTATTGTTTGACGTTTTTTTCTGACTTGTTATTTTTTATTGCCTTCTTTCTTTGTCGAGAAATGTGTAGTAAAGAGAATACAATTTTATGTGAGCGAATTGACAAACGAAGCGTTAATGTAAAATGCAAAACAGGTACTCGGAATAAATATTTATAAATTGGAGTTTTAAACTTGTTACACATTTTTTTAATAATAATTCTAATTATTATTATCATTATGGATTTTTGCGTTTATCTCATTTAATATGCAAAATGAAAAAAAAGTTCGAATCCCTTTGTCATTCCCCTTCACCGCTTCTCTTTGCCATTTTCCTTTACGATTTCCCCTTACCATTTCCCTTTGTTATCCCCCTTTACCGTTTCCATTTGCCAAATGCCTTTACAATTTCCCTTTGCCATATCCGTTTTCCATTTCCCTTTGTCATCCCCCTTTACCATTTCCCTTTGCCATATACTTTTACCATTTCCTTTTACCATTTTCTTTGCAAAGGGAAAATGGTAAAGGAAAATGGCAAAGAGAAATGTGAAAGGGATACGGCAAAGGGAAACGGTAAAGGGAACCGGAATTGGTTAAAGGCACATGGTAAAGGCAAATGGTAAAGGGGATTGATAAAGGAAAATGAGAAAGGGAACTGGTAAAGAGAAACTGAAATGGTAAAATAATATGGCAAAAGAGAATGACAAAGGGAAAATAGTAAGGGGGAATGGCAAAGAAAATAGTAAAGGGATATTGCAAAGGAAAATGGTAAAGTGTAATGGCAAAAAGGAATGGCAAAGGGAAATGGTAAAGGGAAAGGCTAAAGAGGAATGGCAAAGGGAAATGTTACAGGGTTATTGCGAAGGGAAAGGGTAAAGAGGAATGGCAAAGGGAAATGGTAAAGGAGAATGGAAAAGTGAAATGGCAAAAAGGATTGGCAAAGGGAAATAGTAAAGGGATATTGCAAATGGAATTGTTAAAGGAAAATGGCAAAGAGGAAAAGGCAAAGAGTAAAATGCAAAGAGGAATGGCAAAGGGAAATGGTAAAGGGAATGGAAAAAGGAAATAGTAAAGGGGAATGGTGAAGAGAAAGGGAAATGGTTAAGGGATGTGGCAAAACGAAATGGCAAATGGAAATGGTAAAGGGGAATGGTAAAGGAGAATAGAAAAGTGAAATGGCAAAAAGGAATGGCAAAAGGAAATTTTAAATGGATATTGCAAAGGGAATCGGTAAAGAGGAATGGCAAAGGGAAATGGTAAAGGGGAATGGTAAAGGGAAAGGGTAAAAGGAAATAGTAAAGGGGAATGGTGAAAAGAAAGGAAAATGGTTAAAGGGGAATGGATAAGTGAAATGCCAGAAAAGAATGGCAAAGGAAAATGGTAAAGGGATATGGCAAAGGGAAAATAGTAAAGGGGAATGGAAGAGGGCAGAAGGGATAGGCAAAGGGAAATGCTAAAAGGAAATCGTAAAGGAAAATGGCAAAGGGAAATGGTAAAGAGGAATGGCAAAGGAAAATGGTAAAGGGGAATTGTAAAGGGAAAGGGCAAAAGGAAATAGTAAAAGAGAATGGTGAAGAGAAAGGGAAATGGTTAAAGGATGTGGCAAAAGGGAATGCCAAAGGAAACGGTAAACAGGAATGGCAAAGGGAAATGGTAAAGGGATATGGCAAAGAGAAATGGTAAATGGCAATGGAAAAGGGAAATGGCAAAGGGGAACGGTAAAGGGAAATGGCAAAGGATAATAGTAAAGGAAAATAGCAAAGGGAATGGTAAAGGGAAAGGGCAAAGGGAAACGGTAAAGGGGAATGGCACCATTCTCATTTCCAAAATCAAGAGGACTTTAACTTGAGCCTGAAGTCAAGAAGAGCAAAGGGCGAGAATACAAGGTGAAACCAAGCAAAAAGAAAAGTTCAGCACGAAAACTTAGATTGAGACTCCAGTTGAAGACAACAGGGTCTTCAACTTCTTCATCTGCAACTTCGTCTTCATCTCCATTGGCATTTGTTCCTCTTGCCTTGGCCGACAGCAGAACCCAGAGAAGCATAAAAAAGTAGTATGAATTGTAACTGCGCATGAATTCTTGAGAAGTCCCCCTTTATTGGAGCAGTAGGATTGTACCGAATGTCGTCGAGCTTCGCTCGTCCGGAAATTAAGACGTCAACGCTTAACCACGAGCGATCGCTGCACATTAGGTACACCAGCCTCACACACTCTGCTCAGAATCGAAATTTTGTATTCCTTTATATAAAGAAATATATTAAATTAAATTAAATTAAATTAAATTAAATTAAATTAAATTAAATTACTTCAGAGTAAGGAAATATAATATCTATTGCAGAGCCAAAAGAATTATAAACTCTCGGGATAATAATTTTTTCCTCATCGCCTATTTTATTTTTTAATTAAAGTCGGACTGCATGTTCTCATTAATAAACAACCATTAAAATCTTCCCACTCATTACTCCCTTCTTCCGAGCCCTATCGATCCGTGTTTCATTAACGACTGGTGCCTTCGTCAAAGACAGCTTATAAATGCAGGGACCGAGCTTAAGTAAGGTAAAGGACGTGAAATGAAGAGAAACAGAACGAGAATTAGAAAGAGGACGAATTGAGAGACAATACAGTCAGCAGCAGACGCAGCAAATTGCCCGTTAATAATACGACTGCAAGGGTCGGTGCATCGCGCTGCAATCGTCTGGATGAAATATTCCACTCTGATCCGATGTAATTGCACTGCTCGAAAATTCTCCCCTTATTAAGTTCTAAATCCCGAGACTTCCCTTCCAAGAGATTAAATTTAAAAAAAAAAATGGAAAAAAAAAAAGAAGAAACAGTATAAAGCATTTAAAAACGAAGAGTGCGATTCGGGTTCGAATCTCGATGTCGATAAATTTTTTTTTCTTCTTTTTTCCATCTTTTTTCATGACAATAAGGTCAATAAGAGTGTCGGAAACTTCCTTTCCTTTACTTTAGACTATAAATTGTAGATTTAATCATGAAAATGATCAATTTATTATATTTGGAAAATGGAAAATTGTAAAAGGTATTTGTAGATGGAATGCTTGAACAGAGAATTAGGGAAACGTCTAGGGACTAAGCATTCACGCAGGCGACTATTTACGAGATATTTACTGGGTAATATTGGTCAGACTGAGTACACGTGAACCGAGGTAAAGCCCAACTGCAAGCGTATGCCGTAAGCCAGTTAGGCGGGGTATTTAGGAGGGAATTTGGCGGTCCTAAAGTTGTACATTATATTCCAACCCCAGCCCCATCGAACCCGCAAGGGACTCGGAATTTCGCCAGGCAAATTTAATAAGTGGACAGTCGAACTTCCCCACCTGCACTCTCTATTAACTCTCTATTACATAATATTTCAACAATTCCTTGCTCATAGTGAAAAATTTTTTTTGAATAAAAGTTTGCCAGAAAAATCGAAAGAAAAAGAGACCTTTCTAAGGTCACTATTTTGACGTGAAATTTTCTATTCTTTTTAAATCCTCAGTCAAAAATAGGTGTTTCCATTAAAAAAAAAAAAGGATCTTGACCTTCATTTGACCTTGAAAATTGACCTCAAGATCAAAATCAATGGTCCCGCTAAATGTCCCCCTTTGCTTTGAACAAATTTAGTGCCAAATATTTCTCTTTATCAAGCTTAGGTTCCAAGAAATTTAGGTGGCTCGATTAAAATATCCCACCCTGTATATTAAAAGATAAAAAGGTATTTTAATAATTATCATAGAATTTTAAATAATTTAACGAATTTTCTGGGAATTTTGAGAGATTTTCTCAAACTTTAAGAGATTTCCAAGGTTTTTTTAATGAAATTTCAAGCGATTTAGAATAGTTTCTGGGATCTTAAGCCTTGTTATGGAATTTGGAATAATTTCTAAATTTTAAACGGTTTGTACGAATTTTAAGGGATTTTAAATTCAGTCATGCAATTTCCAAAAATTTTAAGAGAATTTTAATGACTTCTAAGACTCATTTATTGGCATTTTGAAGGATTTTATTAAATTTTATGAGATTACTATTAATTTTAAGGGATTTCAAAAGAATTTTCTGATTTTTAAAAGATTTTATGGAAGCTGACGCGATTTTTAATACTTTTAATGCATTTTAAATTATTTAAAGTGTTCTTAAATGTTAGTGTAGAATCTTAAAGAATTACAAGAAGATTTTGGGAATTTTAAGAGATTTATTAAGGTTTCTGGGATTTTAAGGGATTTTATGTCTTATCGTGGAATTTCGCAATTTTAAAAGATTTCTGAGAGTCTTAAAGAATTTTATGGCAGCTCAAGAAATTTTTAATACTTTCAATGGATTTAAAAGGATTTGAAGGGTATTTTAAGAGGTTTTCACGAGTTTGAACAAAATTCGCAACATTTTAAAGAATTTCCGGATATTTCGCGGAACTTTTAAAGAATTCATAAAATTTTAAAAGACTTTTAAGAACTCTAGGGAATTTTAAAGGATTTTAAATGTTTTCATTAAACATCGAGGAATTTTAAGAGAACTCAAGATATTTTAAGTGATTTGTAGAAGATTTTGTGGAATTTCATGAGATTTTAAATAATCTTAAGGAATTTCAACAGATTTTTCTGATTTTTATAGTATTTTATGTCATTTTTGAGGATTTCATGTCATTTAATGACATTTCTAATACTTTTAATATTAAAGGATAAAAAATGTATTTTAATTGTTATTATAGAATTTTTAATAACTTCAAGAAGTTTCTGGGAATTTTATAAGATTTTCTTAAATTTTAAGATATTTGTAGTTTTTTCGTGCAATTTGAAGAGATTTAAAAAAGTTTCTGGGATTTTAAATCTTGTCATGGAATTTCGAACATTAAAAAGTTTTTTGAGAATTTTAAGGGATTTTAAATTCAGTCATGAAATTTCCAAGAATTTTAAGAGAATTGTGAGATATTAATCACTTTTAAAAATCTTTTAAAATTTTATAAATTCTATTAAAATTCCGATAAATATACAGAAATTCCTTAAAATGCTACGAAATCTTTTAAAAACCCTAAAAAATCCTTTTAAAATTCCGCTCTACATTTGAATCAGCGAAATTGATTCGCTGGTTCAGAGAGTCAAAAATTGCATCATATTGCGGATTTTTTAAAATCTTTAAACATAGTAATTTTTTTAATACTTTTTACATGTTTTATTTGTGATTTAAACTTACAAAAAAAATTATTTGACTACAAAATAATAATTTTATTTGGCCGAAAATAGACATCGTTCACGGCCCGACGCTCCTGACGGCCCTCCACTGCGTACACAATAGCGGCCGTAATTTTTACTTGAAAAATAAAAATCATAGAGGTTTTTAAACTCTACGAAATTATCTTCTATTTGAACAAAGAAAAAATGAAAAATGTCAAAAATTGCAAAATTTATGCAAGATTGAAAAAAATTCTAGTTTTTCCTAGACAATATTTAACGATAATTTGCAAAAAAAAAAAGTTGTTTAATATAATTTTCTATATAATTTTGTTAGTTCAAATAGAAGCTGTACTAATAAGCTTTAAAATAAGCAAAGAGCCATTAAGATTTGTTGATTACAATCCTTGTAATCATGTATAAATTACTTCGAATTTTGACCTAATATTTTGGCAACATATTTTCAGATGTACCTATCAAAAGGTTTCTAGAAATTTTTCGAGATTTTCATAAATTTTGCCGTGGATTTCAGAAGATTTATGAGTTTGAAAATTTTTCTGGAATTTTTAAGGATTTCATGAAATTTAAAAATATTTCGAATATTTTTAATGCATTTTAAAGGATATAAAAGGGATTTGAATCGTTATCATTGAATTTAAAAGAATCTCAAGAAGTTTCTGAAGATTTTAAGAGAGATTTTCATGAATTTTAAACGATTTCACAGGTTTTCAAAGGTTTCTCGGAATGTTTAGAGATTTTCACGAAGTTTAACATAGATTTTAATTGATTAGAGAAATAAAATATAATAAATTATATAACATTGAAATGGTTATTGTACGACACGTTAAGAATATTCTTCTTCTCAGAACGCAATTCAATTCAAGTTTTAGAATTTTTTTTTGCCGCAAAATAGAAAAGAAATAATAACTTTTCTTAAAAAGATAATTGGGGGTAAAACCTGGTTTCAGTCAACGAAGGTGGGGTTTATGGGAACAGAGGGTGGTTTTCTAGAGATGGTTACGACGATACGGTTTCGCGTTACGAATTGTAATGGAAGCACCGAAAGACCCTTAACGTAATGGGCTATGGAGGAGTTGCTTCCGTATCGAATTTCACAGAGTTCATCCACCGTAAAAGTTGCGATTCAAGTGGACCTCTCTAGTTGCGGGTAAAATAACACAGATATGACTCCACAAGACGAGATATATCTGTCTGGCTTTAAAGTTCCTCTTAGAGCTTAAAGGTATCGATACCAATCCGAATTCGACTTTATTGCTATCTATTTGTTGAAATGATTGTCCAGGATTCCAGAAAACAAATCACCATCAAAATCGCTCATAAAACTCCAATTTTTAAAAGGAACTGTTAGGGTTGTCTATAAATAGCGGACCTGGAAACCGGGAAAATTCGAAAATTTTATTTGGCCGGAAAAACCCGGAATTTCAATTAGGACCAGCAATTTTTTATGTTTTGATGAAAAATCGACGTTTTTCTGATTTATCTTCTTTTTGTTCTACTAGCAAACTAAGACGCGATTATTTTTTGTATTTCTTATAACTTCAAGTCATTTAAAAGTTAATCACTCTCTTAATCTGAATCAGCGGATCAATTTCGCTGATTCAAATGTAGCGCGGAATTTTAAAAGGATTTTTTTAGGATTTTTAAAAGATTTCGCAGAATTTTAAGGGATTTCCGTATATTTCTCGGAATTTTAATGGAATTCATAAAATTTTAAAAGATTTTTAAAAGTGATTAAAATCTCACAATTCTCTTAAAATTCTTGGAAATTTCATGACTGAATTTAAAATCCCCTAAAATTATCAAAAAACTTTTTAATGTTCGAAATTCCATGACAAGACTTAAAATACCATAAACTTTTTTAAATCTCTTCAAATTGCAGGAAAAAACTACAAATATCTTAAAATTTAAGAAGATGATAAGATTTTTTTATAATATTTCTATGTAATATTTTTAAGGGATTTTACCGTAAAATTACGTTAAAATTTCTCTGCATAAAATTCTTTGATAAACTTTAGAAAATTTTTGAAATTTTACAGTAACATTTAGAATTCTTTTATATATTTAAAATTCTTCAAAAGTATTGGAAATCTGATCAAATTCCATGAAATCCTTTAAAATTCTCATAAACTTTTTTAAAGATCAGAAAAATCTCTTGAAATCACTTAAAATTATTTAAAATCTCATAAAATTTCATAAAATCCTTGGCAATTATTAGAAATCTTTTAAAATATCTTAAAATTCCTTAACCCCGTAAAAATTTTACAATCCTTTTGATATTCCTTAAAATTTCACGAAAGCCTTAGAAATTCCTTAAAATTCGTTAAAAAATCTTCAAATTCCTGAAAATCCTTAAAATTCCAGAAAAACCTACGTTAAAATTCATGAGAATCTCTAAAAATTCCTAGAAACGTCTTGAAATTCTTTAACATTTAAAATCCCTGTAAATCATTAAAAATCTCGCCAAACTCAATGAATTTTTAAAACATTTAAAAATCTCTTGAAATCATTTTAAATGATTAGAAATCTCATAAAAATCCATCAGTTCCATAAAAATTCCACAAAATCTTTTAAAAATCGTCAAAATATTTTGAAATCTCTCCATAAAATTCCCTGACAAACTTTAAAAAATTCTTGAAATTTTATGGTAAAATTTAAAATTCTTTTATATATTTAATATTCTTCAAAAGTATTGGTAATCTAGTCAAATTCCATGAAATCCTTTAAAATTCTCACAAACTTTCTTAAAGTTCAGAATCCTTCGCAATTCTTAGAAATCTTTTAAAATATCTTAAAATTTCTTAAAACCACATAAAAATTTTACAAACCTTCTGAAAATCCTTAAAATTTCACGAAAACCTTAGAAATTCCTTAAAATTCTAGAATCCTCTTGAAAATCCTTAAAATTCCAACAAAAATTCTCAAAATCATAAATCTTTTGAAATGCACGTTAAAGTTCATGAAAATCTCTTAAAATCCCTAGAAACGTCTCGAAATTCCTCAATATTTAAAATCCCTGTAAATCATAAAAACCTCTCCAAATTGAATGAATTTTTAAAATATTTTAAAATCTCTTGAAACTTTTAAAATTATTAGAAATCTCATAAAAATCGATCAGATCCATAAAAATTTCACAATATTTTTTAAAAAAGCGATTAATTTCTTGAAAGCCCTTAAAAATGTAAATCCTTTGAAATCCTTTTAAATTCTACTAAATCTTTTAAAAATTGTAAAAATATTTTGAAATCTCCATAAAATTGCCTGACAAACTTTAAAAAATTCTTGAAATTCTACGATAACATTTAAAACCCCATTATCTCCCATGAAATCTTTAAAAATTCCATAAAATTCCCTCAAAATTCCTAGATTTTCAATGTATTTCGTGGTTTAGACTCGAGACAAAACATTATTAACGAAACCAAATTCAAAATTTCAAATTCAATTCACGCTTTATTTACAATTCGGCAAGTATCGGTTGTCGAAAATCACTATCGATTCTTACACAACGAATCAGAAGTGCGGAATAGGCGTTACGTTATTTCGAATTCGACTCAATCATCTTTTTAGAATAGATAGTTTGATAGAACAATTTAAATTATAAATAGAAAGTCGAATTAGCTTAATTATTGAAATGATGGAGAGCATCTGTTCAAGTTTCGCAGTGCGAATTATATAATTCACCTGTTAATTAGATCCACTCATCTATTCGAAGCAGACTAATGAATAATGGATTTTAATTATTCAATATGCTCGGCGAAGTTAATTATGATTTGGTTAGATCCTAATTTGCCAGTAATTTTCATACTACGATTTTCGGCTTTGATTTTATGCTACTCAATAAGTCAACGATAGAATAGAATCCCTGCTGAAAGTAAACGGATTCAAACGGATAGAAATTTTATATCAGTTTGAATATAAACTTTGCACCCTTGTCAATAATGTTCTATTCTCTGTTAGATCTTTAATTCTTTATCCGTTTGAATCATTTTCAATACGTCAAGTGGAATATAATCTGCCCCTATCCGGTTGAATCCGAAATTTTTTTACCCTTATCTATCCGTGAGATGGTATCGTATTTGTCCGTTTTAATCCGTCTTCATTGAAAAATATTCTATCCTTATGTATCCTTTTTAATCCAACTAAAAATAATATATCCATATCTATCCGTTTAAATCCGTCGACAGAGTAAAAATATGCTATTAATATAATATTTTGTGAAGAACGGATTAAAGAGGATAGACAATGTTTCAAGCGGATAAATTTACATATAAACGGATAGTAATACATAAAATCGGATACAAAAGGATTAAAACCGGACACTGGATAATGATTCAAACGGATAGACGGATAGCCAACGGATACAAACGGATCGCCGTGTACTAAAAAGTATTCAAAAGGATACTTATGGATAGATGGCGGATTAAAACGGATAAAGTTTCAATCCGCTTTTTCTCTTGGTAAATTTCTTTTTGCAAATTTCTTTTCTTTGCGCCAGATTTTAAAAGTGAAGTGAAGAGTGACAAATTTCTTTTCCAGTCAATTCAAAGAATATACTAACACCTTTTAAACACTTTCTTTGAAATTCCACTAAAACGAAACACATGGGGGGTTGTAAAACCTATGTGAAGAGATATAAGCGTCGTGGCGACTGGTTAAAGCCTTGAACAAGCAACCGACGGTTACGATTTACAGGGTACGAGACGGAGGTTGGCTTCTAAGCCGACTGGACCATTCTACAAAGTAAACAAGATGGACCCCGGGACAGCTTATCCAGGTTGAATGCAACAAGCTATTTCCACTCGCTCTTACACTTTTCTTTAGACCATAAAATAAAACCGGATCTATAGTCAAAAATCTCGTTCAAATTGTAAAAAAATCTTTTTAAAATACCTATTTTTAAAAAAAAGTGGACATAAAATTAAAAGAAGTTTTTAGAACGTCCTCAAAATGTCCTATAAAAGGTCGTATATCAGGCCAAAAAACGTCCAATGTTCTAAAGACGTTTTTAGAACGCATTTGGAAAATTGGACATATTTTTCGCCTGACATAGATAGGACTTTTTTAGGACGTTCTAAAAACTTCTTTAATTTTTTTGCCCACTGGGTAACTGTCTGTAATATTACAAGACAACGAGACGTCCGTTTTAGGATTTTTGGCTGACTAAACACTGACTATGACTACTCCTGGCTGAATACATTGAGACCTGCACTACTGACATCCTCCGGGCTCTTCTCTCCTGTATTTTCTCACACAACAAACCCTCCCCTCGTCAATTACCCCTCATCAACAGGGTGTCTAGTGATCAGGGAATTTCATGAGATTTTTAATAATTTTATGGAATTTCAACAGATTTTTTTGATTTTTAAAAGATTTTATGTTTTCATGGAAATTTCATGGTTTTTAATGATTTAATGGAATTTAATGATATTTCTAATACTTTTAATGTATTTAAATGGATAAAAAGGTATTTTAATTCTTATCATAGAGTTTTAAAGAATTTCAAGAGTTTTCAAGAATTTTCCCAGATTCTGGTAATTTTTTGAGATTTTCTTAAACTTTAAGATATTTCGTAGGTTTTTTTCCTGCAATTTAAAGGGAGTTAGACAGGTTTCTGGGATTTTAAGTCTTTTCCTGGAATTTGGAGGAATTTAAAAAATTTAAAAGGTTTCTGAGAATTTTAAGGGATTTTAAATGTTGTCATTGGAATTTCCAATAATTTTAAGAGAATTGTGAGATATTAATGAGTTTTAAAAGACTTTATTGGCATTTGTAAGGATTTTATGAAATTTGATGAGATTTCTAATAATTTTAAAATGTTATCGTATTATAGAATGTTAAAGAATTTCAAGAAGTTTCTGGGTATTTTAAGAGATTTTCACGAGTTTCAACAGATTTCGCAACATTTTAAGGAATTTCCGGATATTTTGCGGAATTTTGAAAGAATTCATAAAATTTTAAAAGATTTTTAAGAACTTTAGGGAATTTGAACGGATAAAAAGGTATTTCAATTGTTATCATAGAATTTTAAATAATTTCAACAAGTTTTTGGAAATTTTAAGAGATTTTCTCAAACTTTATGAGATTTCCAAGGTTTTTCGTGAAATTTAAAGAAATTTAGAATGATTTCTGGGATTTTAACTATTGTTAAGGAACTATGAGTAATTTCGAAATTTTAAAAGGTTTTTGCGAATTTTAAGAGATTTTGAATTCAGTCATGGAATTTCCAAGAATTTGAAGAGAATTGTGAGATTTTAATGACTTTAAAAGAATTTATTGTCATTTTTAAGGATTTTATGCAATTTTATGAGATTTCTAATAATTTTAATGGAATTTAAGAAAATTTTCTTATTTCTAAAAGATTTTATTGAATTTTTAAAAATTGTATGGAAGCTGACGAGATTTTTAATATGTTTAAAGGATTTTAAAGGATTTAAAGGGTTTTTAAATTTTATTGTAGAATTTTAAAGAATTTCAACAAGTTTCTGGGTATTTCAAGAGATTTTCACGAATTTGACCAGATTTCAAGAAATTTTTATGAGATTTAAAAGATTTGAAAAGCCAAGGTATTTTATTGAGGGATTCAGAAAAAAAATTTATGTTTTTTAAAAGATTTTGTAGAATTTACAAATATTTCGATGGTTTTCGTAAAATTTTAAGGGCGAGAGCTCTAAAAAGATGATGTAAAGAAATTTCTTTAAAATCTCGTACACATTGTTGTTCGAAACCTACTCTCTAAATTCGAATCAACGAAATTCCGCTTGTTCAGATCAAAAGAGTAGTTAACTTTCGAATGACTCGAAGTTTGTATTGCATTGTATTATTTATTGTAACAACAGAGGGCTGAGTGTTTTTGATTTACTAGTAGAATAAAAAGAATAAAAAGTAGAAAAACGTCGATTTTTCAATAAAATATAAAAAATTCCTGGTCCTTAATGAAATTCCCGGGGTTTTCCCGGTCAAATAAAATTCTCGCCTTATTTTCCCGTTCCTCTAGACGCCCTGATCACCAAAAAGTCAAAAACCCCGCCATTCCTGCTTGCTCTCCCCAAGCTAGTTTTACCCTGACCTACACTAATAAAATACTGTTAAAAATACTTTCACACACACTTCCAGCAATATTCCACTATTTATAAATAGTCTACACTGAGAAAAATGTTCGTTTCGTTCAACAAAACTTTTTCTCGCTATACAAGCAACGAAAATTATTTGGTTCTGCCAACCGAATTTTTTCTGAACCAACCAAAGTTTTGTCAATTCAACCAAAACTAATATTTCGTTGGTTTAAATGAATTTTCTTGGTCCAAACAAAGATTTGTTCAAAGAGACAAGATTTACTTGGCACAACCAAACAATTTTCATTGTTTCTATAGCAACAATTACCAACAAAAAGTTTTCTTGTCCGAACCAAGCAGTTTTCTCAGTTTTTCCTCAAGTACAACCAAACTAGACGCTAATAACTTATATTAATTTAATTATATGAAACAACTCGTTAAACCAACTTTGAAAATGAAACCAAGAGACTTTAATTAAGATCTTGTTCGCCGAAGCTGACAACTCCCAACAACTGTATTTCTCATTGTCGAGCGCCTAGTGACTATGACGATTTGGTTGTGGGGGGGGGGTTTAAGGAGGTGGGTGTCGACACGTAACTGAGCCAGATTCTCAGCAAACGTGACTCTTGAGTCGGATGTCGTAATACGGTTGAAACTGCACATTCCCCCGTGCAATGTCAAGGGAACGGAAGAGCTTTTTCTCCTTGAGGTTGAGGGGGAAGGTGGAAGGGTGAAGGGGGAAGGGGTGACTGACTGGGTTGGGGTTGGAAAGAGCAATACTCGCGATAGTTGAAGCGCATCGTACGAGGTCGCCAGCCAGGGTGGCGGGGCTTGTAAGGTAGTGGCTGCCAGCGTGAAATGAGCTGCCAGCCACGACATACGGTCTCCGTAGTTGTTTAACTCGAAGCCACCATCCGGCGCCTGCTAACTAAATCCAAGGACCGCGCCTTCTGTCGGGGGTGAAGTAGGATAAACTATTTCGAAACTTCCACCTTGCCGTTTTTCCACGTCACAATAATATACGCTTTCACCTTAAGTCAGTCTGAAATTCAAAAAGAAAGGGGGAGGAGGGTCTCTAAGGCAGGTGTTTTTGGCCTGACTTAGATTTGGACCACAAAATTCTAAAACATACATACAGTATAATCTACTAACAATAAGAAGTCAATTCCACCCTAAACGGACAACCCTCACCCCTCATTGACCCTGAGCAATACTTAAAAAATTTGAAATCAGTGTTCCCAGAAACTTATGTATGCATTTTTCTGGATTTTTTGCAGTTTGACCTTCAAATGACCTTGAATCTGACATACTGGAGGTCAACGAACGTCGGATTCGAAATCAGCGACCCGAAAAACATATGTATGTTTTTTTCTTGATTTTTTTTATCGGATTCTTTGCAATTTGACCTTCAAATGATATTGAATTTGATATGCTGGAGGTCAACGGACCTCTGATTCGAAATCAGCGACCCCAAAGACTTATGTATGTATTTTAAAGGATTTTTTGCAGTTTCATCTTCAAATGACCTTGAATCTAATATGATGAAGGTCAACGAACCTCGGATTCGAAATCAGCGACCCAAAAAACCTGTGTACGTATTTTTCTGGATTTTTTCTTGTTTGACCTTCAAATAACCTTGAATCTGATATGATGGAGATTAAAGAACATCGGATTGGAAATCAGCGACCACAAAAACCTATGTATGTATTTTTCTGGATTTTTTGCAGTTTGACCTTCAAATGACCTTGAATCGGATATGTTGGAGGTCAACGGACCTTAGAGACCCTCCCCCTTTTTAAGCACTCTATATTGTAAATAAATTGAACATTTATTTTAATAAAAATAACGAGTCCAGCCAATCGTAATAAAAGAATAAAAAAAATGTGTGTCACTATATGTGCAGGAACTTGGCAACGCCAACTTTTAAATTCAACAAAATGAGAATTGTGCGGAACTGTGCTAGATTTGTGCTTTATTGTGAAGTGGAAGATTTAAAAATAAATGGAAATTTGTCCTCCAAAATAAAAAACAATAAAAAAAAGTCCTTGCAAATTGATTTTGTTTTTTTTTTGGGAAAAAAATTGTGCTAGGAATTACGTGATACACATATTCTTGTGCTGTAAATATGAATTCAAAATCTTGAATCATTTTCGAAAAAAAGCAAAAAAAAAAACTGTACAAAATGGCAAATTTCAAAATTTGGAAAAAAGAAAACTTGTGCTAGATTGTGCTAGACAAACACAACAAATAATTCTAATGTCGATTTTTACTGACATCAATATTTTCCAAAAAAATTAACATTTTTTGAATTTACAATGCGATATTTATCCAAAATTTTCAAAAATACGAATTTTGAAAATCTAAAACTTGTGCCGATTTGTGCTAGGTAAGCACAACAAATAATTCTCATGTCAATTTTTACTAACATCAATATTTTCCAAAAATATCAACATTTTTTGAACTTACAACACGATATTTACCCAAAAATTTAAAAAAATGAGAATTTTGCAAATTTAAAACTTGTGCTAGGTTATTCTCGGCTAGAACAACAGATAACAAAATGTTCATATTTACTTATATCAATTAATCAATTTTGGGTAAATATCTTGTTGTAAGTTCAAAAACTATTGTTTTTTTTTGAAAATATTGAGGTCAGAAAAAATTGACATGAGAGTTATTTGTTGTGCTAGCCGAGCACCACCTGGCACAAGGTTTCTTTTTTTGAAATTTTGAAATTTGCCGTTTTTGTTTTTTTTTTTTGGGGGGGGGGGGGGAATGATTAAAAAAAAATTTCAAAAAATATTTTATGGCAAAATAGAAAAGTAAACATATCGAGGAAAATTTTTTGATAATTCTATCTTGCTGACCTTTATACCTATTGGAATTAAGATGATGTAACTCGAAAGATTTTGATTTATCTCGTTTTCCGCCTATAATACAAATCCTTTTGAAAATAAAAATCTTTATGTGAATAAACCTCCTTTATAAAAAGAAGGTCTGGATAATAAAGGAAATTTCTCTATGCAAAGGAGAACGTTTAAATGCCACTCTTCGTCTTTTCGGTCCTCGAGTCTATTCTATGCAATCTCTCCCGCTAAAAAACTACCCCTCCCGAGGGTTTTTTCAAGCAAAAGGTTGAAGTTAACAACCCTTGTGGGGTTGTGGCTACGGTCGAGGTTCGTCAAGTGGCTCACTCGTTTATTTACGAGGAAGAAACGAACGAAATTTAACCACACGAATAGTATTACTTTTTCTAAAATTTTTTTCCTTCATATTTAAAATATTCAATATGTATTCCTATTAATTCCAAATTGTGAAATCCTTTCATTCGTTAAAACGTAATTTTTATTCTCGACAGAGAATTAAGTCGGTTTTTAAGCCAAAATAAAAATTATTGAACTGAGTATCAAAATAATTTTATATTCCAAAAAAAAAAAAACGGAAATTTGCAAAATTTCAAAAAAAGAAACCTTGTGCCAGATTTTGCTAGGAATGCACAACAAATTACTCTAATGTCAATTTTTTTGGAAAATATTGATGTAGGTAAAAATTAACATCAGAATTATTTGTTGTGCTTTCCGAACACAATCTGGCACAAGTTTTCCTTTTTGAAATTTCAAAATTTGCCGTTTTGCAGTTTTTTTGATTTGCTTTTTTTTCGAAAAAGGTTGAAGATATTGAATTAATATTTGGAGCACAAGAATATTTGTATCACCTAATTCCCAGCACAAGTTTTTTTTCCCAAAAAAAAATGGCGAGGCTGGTTTTATTTAATTGTTTCTTTTTTTTTCGAAAAATGGTTTACTTTTTAATTTCTCTACTCATTATTATTTAGGACTTTAATTAAGGCTCCGAATTAAATACAATTTTCGGTTCATATAAATTTAATAAATAAATATTTAAATACCAGTAATAAATACTCAACATCGACAAAAATGGTGAATGAAGAATAGAGAATGAAGAAGGGGAAGAACGTGGATTATGACAGGAATCACATTATGGGGAGGATCAGAGGACAAGGAGAGATGGGTGGGGAGAGAATCGCGTTGTCCATGCAAATTTATGAGGTTATAAATCCTGAAGACCCTTGTCGTTGTGTCCCATAATTCGACCATCATGGCCGACTATAAAAATAAAGCAGCATGAGCCTCTTGATGCAATATCGAAGAAAGTGCAGCCTGTCGGCTGTAAATCGAACCAACCGTCCCTTATGAATAATAACAAGTACTTGTGGGACTATTAAGAAGCTTATCCCGATTTTATACTTCGTCGCTTCGCATATAATACCTCCTTTTTATTAAATTATTACCCGCGAGATGCTAAAATTATATTTTTAATATAAAAGAAGACTTAAATCTCAATTTAAATGCCACTTTACATAATTTACGAGATTTCCAATAATTCTACTTTATTCTCAGTTTGGTCCAGTGGCTCAGCTACTCGACTTGTAACTCAGGCGTCGTGGGTTCGATTCTCGGATCCAATTTTTTTTTGTTTTATTTAATTAATTTTTTTACTTAATTTTTTTTACCTAATTTATTTTTCTTACTTAATTTTTTTTTTTTTTTTCTATAAAACACGGAATTTAAACTTAGGATGATTAGGCAAGAGTTACACCTTTTTCAGAATATTTTTGGATATTTTTCCTGAGATAAGGGAGGATCCATGCCCTTTATGCTCGACTGAACGATAACGATTGGATTTACTTTGTTGGATGGTGGATTTCACGTACCGTTTAGCTCGCTTTAATTCCATTAAAGGGATATAGCAGAATAAGAATGATTCCTCGGTAAGGTGACTGGGGGCGAGTTGGATCAGGAGAGACAAAGAAAGTTGAAAAAGGACGAGAACTAATGAAAGCAAGACCTCCGTGCTTTCTGCTTTTATCGAAGATACGGTCTGGGATAATGGACACTCGTATACTCACCGTAACGATAGCTCATTCTCCTTTAACGAGAATGAAAAATAACTACCATCTTGCTCAAATCTCAGTTTTGTTTTATCTCCTATCTACAAATTACTTTGGGATAAACTTGAAAAAAAAAAGATTTTTTTTTAAATATTTTTTTTACTTGAAATAATAATTTTCTCTATTCCCAATACAAAGAGATAGAATGGAATAGGCGAAAGATCGAAAGGGATAGAGAATTGCAGATTAAAAAAGTTAAAAGTGAATAGGTAGGTTTAGAAATAGGCTGGGACAGAAGTCAGGGAATTGAAAAACATAAAGGGATAGAAAAGCGGTGTTTAAAAGATAGAAAAAGATAGATAAGAAAAGGTCAGGGATAGAAAAGAATAGAGAATTGGGGATTGAAAGATATAAGAGCGAATTGAGATTGACATGGAGATAGAAAGGGATAGACCATAATAGACGAGAAATAGGAAGGAATAGAGAAGTTGGAATTAATAAAGATAGGAATGAATTGAAATTTATAAGGAGATAGAAAGGAAAAGATAAGAATAGGCTAGAGATAGGATAGAATAAAGAAGTGGGGATTGAAAGATATAAGAGCGAATTGAAATTGATAGGGAGCTAAAAAGGGATAGAAAAGAATAGACGAGAATAGGAAGGAATAGAGAAGTGGGGGTTGAAAAAGATAGGAATGAATTGAATTTTATAAGGAGATGGTAAGGGATAGATAAGAATAGGCCAGAGATAGGGAAGAATAAAGAAGTGGGGATTGAAAGATATAAGAGCGAATTGAGATTGACATTGAGACATAAAGGGATAGACAAGAATTGGCTAGAAATAGAAAGGAATATAAATTTGGGAATTGAAAGAGATAAAAGCGAATTGACATGGAAAAGAAGATAGAAAGTGAGGGAGGCGATTCGGTGGACAATTTAAAATTCCCGATCATTACCCGGTTTTCCTGATCAACTAATAGAGACTTTAAGTGATTTCAGGGAATTGCAAGATATTTTAAGGAATTTCATTTGATTTTAAAAATCTTCCAGGAATTTCAAGAGCTTTTAAGGAACTTCAAAGGGTTTTTAAAATAATTCAAAACAGTTTAAGGATTTTGCAGAATTTTCAAATGAATTCAAGGGATTTTTTTAAGAGTTCGATTGAAAGAGTTATGAAAAGCATTTTGCTGAGATTTCGGAAGATTTCAAGACAATTTAATAAGATATTTCAAACCATTTCCAGCGATTTTGAGAAGTTCAAAGAATTGATTTAAATTGACAGCAAATCAAATGAAATCCATTAAAATTACTTGAAATTCTTTTACAAATTTTCAATCTTCTGTAAATTTTTTAAAATCGTTTAAAATATTTCAAAATCTCTCTAAATCTCTTCAAATTTCTTAAATTTCGTTAAAATCAGGTAAACTGCCTTAAAATCTTGTGAAACATCTCAAAAATCGTTTCAATAAAACTTTACAAATCTTTCAAAAATCGCTTTTAATCCCAACAATTAATTTTAAAATCTCTTAGCATCCCTTGAAATTTTATTTAATTCTTTAAGATCTTTTCATCTCTTGAAATCTTTTTATAATTTTTAAAATCTTTATGAGATCTCTTAAAATTCCGGATAATGCCAGGTAAATTTTTGTTAGTTAATAAATAAAAATTTTGAGTTTTAAGAACTCTGAAAACTTTTTTTTTTATATCTTTTTTCTAATAAATGTAAAAACAATCGTCAGACTGTGACGTCTGAAACTTCAACCAATATAATTTAGATAAGTAATTATTAAAAAAAAAGTAAACTCCTGATTTCTTAATTAAATTCCAGGCTAAAAAAAAGTAACACTCTCACAACTCACCACACAATACCATTCTTGGTCTCAATAAATTAGATTTGGATTTAAGCTTACCTGAAACATAAATAAACGACATTTTATTAGTTTGATAAATAAATTTCGTCAATTCGATATGTAAATTAAATATGTAATATGTGATTCTTGAAAATTTTTTTTTTAATTTGATCAGTTAGAAGGAGAATAAAAAGTAGACAAAGTAAAAAAAGTCGATTTTTCAATAAAATACAAAAAATTCCCTGGCCTAAATAAAATTACCGGCTTTATCCCGGTTTTTTCCCGGTTAAATAAAATTCCTTGGTTTTTCCCAATTTTCCGGTTAGAGATACATATAAAGGAAAATAGGAGTGAGGATTGTAAGAGATAGGAGCGAATTGAGATTGACAAGGATATATTATAGAAAGGTATAAACAAGAATAGAGGAGAAATAGGAAGGAATAGAGAAGTGGGGATTGAAAAAGATAGGAATGAATTCAAATTGATAAGGAGATAGAAAGGGATGGATAAGGATAGTCCAGAGATAGGAAAGAATAAAGAAAGAGATAGAATGAAATAGGCGAAAATTGAAGATTAAAAGAGATTAAAGAGAATTGAGATTGAGGAGATAGAGAAGTGAGAATTGTAAGAGATAGGAGACAAATTGAGATTGACAAGGATATATTATGGAAAGGTATAAACAAGAATAGAGGGGAAATAAGAAGAAATAGAGAATTGGAGATTGAAAACGATAGGAATGAATTGAAATTTATAAAGAGATAGAAAGGGATGGACAAGAATAGGCGAGAGATAGAAAAGAATAAAGAAATTGGGATTAAAAGAGGTAGGAGCGAAATCACGATTGACAAGGAGATATAAAGAGATAGAATGGAATAGGTGAGAGATTGAAAGGGATAGATAAGTAGAGATTAAAAGAGATAAAAACGAATTGATATTAAAAGAGATAGAAAGGGAAGATAAGTATATACAAAGGTAGAAAGAGATAGAAGCGAATTGACATGGAAAGAATTTAAAAAAATTGTTTTTTCCCATTTTCTTTTACTTGAAATAATAATTTTCTTTATTCAAAATACAAATTTATCCCGCCAGAGGGGTAGAGTAGCGAGCTCAAGTTTTTGTAATCTACAAATGGTCTTCTCGGCTGGTTTGAATTTAAAAAAACGATTTCTTTTTAGAACTTTTTTATTGGTGAACTTTAATTTAAAAATGGCTGCCTTATAGTTGTGGAGAATGACTATTTTACTTAAGAAAGTCGGCTGGCGTGAGGGCAAAGTGCTCGGAAGAAATTTTACGGAAGCAATTCTCGCTTACTTTGTAAGCTTGCAGTCGAGTTAAAAGGCAGCTGCATTAGCAAATGGAAATGGGAAAACGAGCTTAGTCAAGTAGTGTCATTTGCAGCCCCACTTAGATTCTATTGGTTGTTTGCACAACGTATTGATTCGATCTCGTGTAGCCGTTTTCTTTACAGCGCGCGTTGCTCGGAATTTAACCGAAACATTTTTATCCGACGAATCAGAGTCAATTGAATAAAATTTCACTCCAATATTGAGTTTCCATCAGGAGCCGGATCTCGCAATCTTCGAAAGGTCATTTTTCAGTGAAATATAGCTTCATCCTGAGATAAAAAATTGATCAACAATTAGATTGGGCTTTAGAATAATTAATCTTATATGTTTGATACTAGACTGCTATAAAAAATTTATGAAAAAATTGTGAATAATAAAATTATCAGATGCTTTTAGTCTCATACTTGTTGAAGTCCCAAAACGCAAGCCGTCGATTCCCGAGGGGAAGTTAATCGTCGCCGCGAGCTATCTAGACCGCCCGAACGATAAATAACGACCATGATTTTCAGATAAATCATTTCCCAATCGGACAGTTGGGTTACTTGGAATAATCTATTGGCCTTCGTTTTCTTGCTTCGCGCTTCCCGAATTATTACTTCTGGTTCATTAAACAGAGTTCGATGTAAAATTTACTTTATGTGAGTTTCAGGAATACATTTGTTTTTCAAGAAAGTAGAGTTAGTATTCCTCAAAACTGGGAGAGTTATTACGCTTTTTGATTACTTTTATTTATAAAGAGGAAGCACTCTGCTGGAAATGAAGAGATAGAAAGAGATAGAAAGAGATATAACTTTTCTCTCTCTTTCAAGTATATATTTTGCATCCCCAAAACTATCCCTATTTCTGGTAATATCTATCTCTTTCTATTCCTCAGTCCATCTCTATTTCAGGTAATATCTACCTCTTTCTATCTCTCAGCCAATCCATGTGTCTGGTAATATATATCTCTCCCTATATCTCAGTGTATCTATTTTTCTGGTAATGTCTATCGCTTTCTATCTCTCAGTCTATTCGCAAAAAATTATATTCCTAGGAGAGCGATAGGCAAGAATAAAGAAGTGCGGATTGAAAGATATAAGAGAGAATTGAGATTGATATGGAGATAGAAAGGGATAGAAAAGAATAGGCTAGAAATATAAAGAAATATAGATGTGGGGATTGAAAGAGATAGAAGCGAATTGAGATTGAGAAGGATATTTTATACAAAGAAAGGTATAAACAAGAATAGACGATAGATATGAAGGATTAGAGAAGTGGGGATTAAAAAAGATAGGAATGAATTCAAATTGATAAGGAGATAGAAAGGGATAAACAAGAATAGGCGGAAGATCGAAAAGATTAAAGAAATGAGGATTGAAAGAAGAGCTAGGAGCGAAATTGTGATTAAAAAGGAGATAGAAAGAGATAGACAATTGAGATTGACAAGAGTATATTATAGAAAGGTATTAACAAGAATAGAAGAGAAATAGGAAGGAATAAACAAGTGCGGATTAAAAAAGATAGGAATGAATTGAAATTGATAAGGAGATAGAAAGGAATAAAGAAATGGAGATTAAAAGAGGTAGGAGCGCAGTTGTGCTTGACAATGAGATATAAAGAGAGAGAATGGAATCGGCGGGAGATTGAAAGGGATAAAGAAGTAGAAATTAAAAGAGATAAAAGCGAATTGAGATTAACAAGGAGATAGAAAGAGATAGACAGATAGGAGACAGATAAATAAGAATAATAATATTATTATAATATAATAATAATATATAATATTGAAGCAAATTGACATAGAAAAGAAGATAGACAGAGATATAGAACAGACTCGGTTAAAAATAAGATACATAGAAAGGAATATAGAAATGAGGATTGTAAGAGATAGGGGCGACTTGAAATTGACAATGATAAGAATGAATTGAAATTGATAAGGAGATAGAAAGGGATAGACAACAATAGGCGAGAGATAGGAAAGAATAAAGGTATGGAGATTGGAAGAGGTAGGAACGAAATTGTGATTGACAAGGAGATGGGAAGAGATAGAATGGAATAGGCGAGAGATGGAAAGGGATAGAGAACTGGAGATTAAAAGAGATAAAAGCGAATTAAGATGAAAAAGGAGGTAAAAAGGGATAGACAGAATAGGAGAGAGATAGAAAAGAATAAAGAAATGGAGATTGAAAGAGATAGGATGGTAGGGTAATTGACAAGGAGATAGAAAAAGATAGGCGGAGATAAAGAAGAGATAGAAAGAAATATAAAGGGATAGAAAAGAGGAGATTGAAAGACGTAAGCGTCGATGTGAATTGAAATGGGGATAGAAAGGGATAGAAAAGTGGAGATTTAAAGAGATAGACGTTGATATGGCTTGAAATGGAAATAGAAATAGATAGGCGGAGATAAAGAAGAGATAGACAGAGATAAACAAGAGATAGAAATATATAGGCGGAGATAGACAAGAGATAGAAAGGGATAGAAAAGAGGAGATTCAGAAATAAGCATGGATGTGGATTGAAATGAAGATAGAAAGGGATAGACGGGGTTGAAGAAAAGATAGAAAGAGATAGAGAAGTGGAGATTGAAAGAGGTAGACATTGATGTAGATTGAGATGGAGATAGAAAGAGATAGGTGGAGATTAACAAGAGATAGAAAGGGATAGAAAAGAGGAGATTCAAAAACATAATCCTGGATGTAAATTGATATGGAGATAGAAAGAGATAGACGGGGATAGGCAAGAGATAGAGGTATAAGCAATCTTTATCCCTTTTTATCTTAAAGATATAAGGAGATAAAAAGCGATAGAATTTCTATCTCTTTACGTCCAGCAGGGCAGATGGTTAAACTCATTTTTTTAAAGTCAGAGCACCCGGAATATGGGTTGGACACTTCAAGGGGCTAAATTCCAACCAAGCGACCTGCTGGTGCTTCTCTAACTGTTAGGATTAATAAGTAAGTAACTCTATTAGTACCGCTCTATGGGGTTTAACTTTGCGAGTCTGGCACGTGTGCCATACGTAGCAGGGGTCATGTAATATTCATCTAGTCGCAAACGCGAAGGTAAACCTACTATAAATACTAGTAGAAATAAAATATAAAAAATCGATTTTGTTGTCTAAAAATAAATAAAGAAGAAGTTTGAAGTTTTTAAAGGAAAATCTTTCTTACAATGTCTTTATTACATCTCTAAACCAGAAAGTGTGACATATTATGTCTTTCTTCTTAAAAATAGTTGGCCTGGTTTCAACTCTACTTATTATCCTGGGTAAAGCGAATGTCGAGCTTATTGTTGATATTTCTTCTTGGAAACGATACACTGAATCTCGGAGAAAAATAAATCTCTCTCGATTTCTACAAGTCATTGTTCTAAACATCTCTCCTTACTCAAGAATGCTGAGATAAATCGAGTAAAAAATGTATAATCTGCTTGAAACATTTTACTATGTGCTGCTTTTTTTAATTTTAGTTTTAAAACCAAAATTTTCTCTCAATTTAATTTCTATTATATTAATCTTTATTTAATTTTCTTCCTCGAAGGAAAACTGATGAAAACTCTGAATGGCAAACATTTCTATTCAAAGGGGCAAGGCTCCCGAAATAACGCACGTAGGTGTCGTTCTCTTTCGGGAATGATTTCCAATATGCGGGTAGAGAACGCGAGACCCGTTCAAATACGAGTGGCTCAGAATACCAATAACGAATGCCCTGATATCTAAAAGTGAAACTTCAAACCGAATAGCGACCTTTATTCAATTTCGCAACGATTATTTTATAAGATTAAAAAAAATGAGTATCGAAGTACCTATTTATAGCAAAAATTAAAAAAAAAATAAAATACGTACAACTATCAACATCGAGACTAGTCTGAATTAAATAAATAAGTTGAATTAGACTACAAAGGATCGAAATCAAATTGGAATTTGAATTTTTGCGTGAAGGGTGATTTGTATCGCATCCAAAAGGCTCATATTTAAAAATTAGACTGAATAGGATAGGAAACAATAAAGAAATCGGGATTGAAAGAGATAGGAGCAAATTGAGATTGATATAGAGATAGAAAGGGATAGAATGGAATAGGCGAGAGATGAACAGGGATAGAAAGCTGGAGATTAAAAAAGATAAAAGTGAATTTAGATTAAAAAGGAAATAGAAAGGGATAGATGAGTATTTACGGAGATAGAGATAGAAACGAAGTGAGATTGACAAGGATATATTATAGAAATGTATAAACATGAATAGACGCGAAATAAGAAGGAATAGAGAAAGTGGGAATTGCTAAAGATAGGAATGAATTGCAATTGATAAGAAGATGGATAAGATTAATAAGAAGATAAGAATAATAAGATAGATGAGAATAGGTGAGAGATACGAAAGAATAAAGAAAGAGAAAGAAGGGATTAGGCGAGAATTGGAGATTAAAAGAGATAAAAGAGAATTGAGATCGACAAGCAGATAGAAAGGGATAGATAAGAATAGGCCAGAGATAGGAAAGAATAAAGAAATGGAGATTGAAAGAGGTAGGAGCGAAATTCTGATTGATAAGGAGATAGAAAGAGATGAAATGGAATAGGCGAGAAATTGAAAGGGATAGATAAGTATATACAGAAATAAAGAAGTGGGGATTGAAAGATATAAGAGTGAATAGAGATTGACATGGAGATAAAAAGGGTTAGAAAAGAATAGAGATAGAAAGGGATAGATAAGGATAGGACAGAGATAGGAAAGAATAAAGAAAGAGATAGAATGGAATAGGCGAAAATTGGAGATTAAAAAAGAGAGATAGGAAAGAATAAAGAAAGAGAAAGAATAGAATAGGCGAGAATTGAAAATTAAGGTCCGATTCCACCAACTGTGATTAAATTTTAATCCTTGATTAAATCCTTGATTTTCTTACGAAAGTATTGATTAACTTAAGTTAATCAAGGATTAAAATTTAATCACAGTTGGTGGAATCCGACCTAAAAGAGATAAAAGAGAATGAGTTGAAATTGATAAGGAGATAGAAAGAGATAGAATGGAATAGGCGAGAGATGGAAAGGGATAGATAAGTACATACAGAGATAGAGAAGTGGGGATTGAAAAATATCGCAATGAATTGAAATTGATATGGAGATAGAAAGGGATAGACAAGAATGGGCTGAAAATAGGAAGGATTATATAAGTGAGGATTGTAAGAGATAGGAGCGAATTGAGATTGACAAGGATATATTATAAAAAGGTATGAACAAGAATAGATGTTAAATAGGATGGAATAGAGAAGTTGGGATTGAGAAAGATAGGAATGAATTGAAATTGATAAGGAGATAGAAAGGGATAGATAAGGATAGGCCGGAGATAGGAAGGAATAAAAAAAGAGATAGAATGGAAGTCGAAAATTGGAGATTAAAGAGAATTAACATTAAGAAGGAGATAGAAAGGGATAGATAAGAATATATAAAGATAGAAAGGGATACAGAAGTGAGGATTGTAAGAGATAGTAGCAAATTGAGATTATCAAGGATATATTATAGAAAGGTATAGACAATAATAGACGAGAAATAGTAAGGAATAGAGAAGTGGGAATTGAAAAAGATAGGAGTAAATGTAAATTGATAAGGAGATAGAAAGGGATAGATAAGGATACACAGCGCCTATAAAGAAGGGTTTCAGAAACAAGACACAAACAACAAGAAACAAGAAAGAAGATATTATTAATTATTTTTTTTATAGTGAGATAAGTATTTAATAAAGACGGTCTTCTAAGTCGAGGAATTAGGGACCCTATTTACCCCTTATTTGGTAAGAATGGAGACCGTGGTCAAGTTCTTAGACGCTGGTGGTAAAAAGATAAGAAGTTCCCTTCTTTTTCATGAGGTGAGGAATCCTGTCTCGAGAAAAGATTTGTCTTCCAATCTGGAATCCACTCCAGCGGGGGAAAGTGGAACTGGAGTACGACAAAACCCCAATCCCTTTAATGGAGACAAATCCCTCTCGCACAAGCCCTTCACAGACGCAGCAGACAATTTGTAAGAGTATATCCTACCTAGCTCGATATTAGCACCCACACCCGAGGCACCTTCGCGAGCCAATCATCCTCTCTCCATTTTCCGCCTTCTCTCAAGTTTCCCCTTTCTTCATAAATTAAATTATTAGCCTCCAGATATTCGAAATAATATTTAAATTCCCCTTTTCTGGGGGGGGTAGAAAGATCGATCAGGAGTCAAAATCATAAAATTCAATTTTTTTATTAAGGGCGTTGGATCCAAGTGTTAAGATGAAAATACTATTCTTCATTTAAGTCAACGAAAATTATAGATAAATATTTTTTTGCTCTGTAGCACTTTTTTCACATAGATTCTCATCTTTTCTTCTTTGGAGTAATTTTTTATCTTATTTTCAAAATAACGATCGGACGTAGAATTCTTTGTGGGCAATTTCCTCATGGGTTCCTCCTTAAAATTAGGCTCTTTCTCTCTCTACTCTCTCTCTCTTCCTCTTTCTCTCTCTACACGAAACCAAGTTTTATTTGGTAGGCGGAAAATTTGAAATTAATTTTCAGCGCTTGGCGCCTACCCAAGTGGAATTAAAAATGCTGAATTCTCACGCGAAGTACCTTGTCTAAATAATTCATTCCTCGAACTTGATATTCGAGATTTTGTGCCAAGAGGAATCGTCTGTGAATATTGTTCTTCCACTTTATAACGAGTATATCGGATCGCTAATGGTAGAATTGTCAACCGGATGATTTGCGTTGGAGTTGGGCGAATGGTCGCCTCGAGAAAGAAGCGACCGGGTTTTTGCAATCAAAGCAAACTTAAGAGATCCTGGCCCAGAGCCAGGATTATAAGGAGCTGGCGCTACGAACTTTAATTTCTCAAATCCTCGCAGTTATTCCCTCTCGCCTTCAAGTTCCACTTTCGTTCTTGCTTCTTCAACTTATCTCTCTTTTCTTTTTTTTTTTTCTATCCCCCACCTTATTCCAGATCCACTCTCCTGACCTAAGACTCTTCCCACGTTCTAATTTCATTTTTTTTTGCCACCCAATTTTTTATTTTTCCCCGTCTCGTTTTCCCATCGGAAATAATATCATCCTTGCCGCTTTTTCTCCGGTCCGAAGAAGCGGACAAACTGCCATCGATTCTGCAAATATTTGAACGCCTGAATGTAATGTAACCGTATTTCGCTTGATTCGAAGAGTTGCTGGAGCAAATTTGCTTTAAGCTTATCTAACCGAGCAGCGATGGTCGACCTTATACTGAACTGATCGGCCTGGAATTCGCGTATGTCGGTTTTAAATTCTTGACAAAAAATTAATTGGAAACTTTCTGACAGGGCGGAGCCCCTGCTGGAAGTAGAGAGATAGAAGTCCTATCCCTTTCTATCTCTTTCTGTCCCTAAGATAGAAAGGGATAAAGATTGTTTATCCACATCTACCTTTCGCCTATACCGGCTTATCTCTTCCTATTTCCATACTACTCCATATCCACGCCTATCTTTTTTAATCTCTTTTCTATTCCTTCATATCTCTTTCTTATCCACCTCTACGTCTATATCCTTCAATCCCCACTTCTCTAGTCCTTCCTATCTCCTGTCTACTCTTGTCTATCCCTTTCTATTTCCTTATCGTAGTCAATTCCTTCCTTCTATCTTATGCCTATTCTCGTCTATACCTTTCTATCACCTTGTCAATCTCGATTCGCTCCTATCTATTACAATTCTTACTTCTCTATCTCTTTCTATCCCTGTATATACTTATCTGTCCCCTTCTACCACATTGTCAATCTTAATTCTCTTTTATCTCTTTTAATCTCCAATTCTCGCCTATTCCATTATCTCTTTCGTTATTCTTTTCTATCTATCCCTTTCTATCTCCTAATCAATTTCGATTCATTCCTATCTTTTTCAATACCCACTTCTCTATTCCTTACTATTACTCTTCTATTCTTGTTTATACATTTCTATAATATACTGTTATCAATCTCAATTCGCTCCTATCTCCTACAATCCTCACCTCTATCTCTTTCTATCTCTCGCCTATCTCCGTCTATTTGTTTCTATCTCCATTTCATTCCAAATCTACGCTTATATCTTTGAATCACTTTTCTATCCCTTTCTATCTCCTTGTTAATCTTAATTCGCTTTTATCCCTTTTAATCTCCAATTCTCTATCCCTTTCAATCTCTCGCCTATTCCATTCAATCTCTTTATATCCTTGTCAATCCACATCAACGTCTATCTCTTTCAATCTCCATTTCTTTATCCTATCCTATCTCCCATCTATTCCTTTCTATTTCCTTATCAATTTCAATTCATTCCTATCATTTTCAATCCCCACTTCTATATTCCTTTCTATTTCTCGTCTATTCTTATGTATCTCTAACCTAGTCTGTTCTATATCTCTCTCCATCTTCTTTTCCATGTCAATTCGTTTCTGTCTCTTTCAATCCCCACATCGATATTTCTTCCTATTTCTACCCTATTCTTGTATATCCCTTTCTATCCCCATATCAATCTCAATTTATTGTTATATCTTTCTATCCCCACTTCTTTATTCCTGCCTATCTCTCTCCTATTCTGCCTATACCTTTCTATCTTTTACTCACTGGTTTTCTATCGCTTTAGGGGCATGTCAGACTTACCCGATCACTACCTTACCGACATTTTTTTGTCTGCAACGTTACGTCTACATTTATTGAGATATCAAATTAAAAATTTCTAAAATTGACGTTAAAGCATTAAGATACGTTTATCTGGTCCTAAACATTGACATTTATAAAAAAAAAATTTTTTCAAAAAAATTTTTTTTATTTTTACAAAAGTTTAAGACCAGATAAACGTACCTTAATGCTTTAGCATCAATTTTAGAAATTTTCAATTTGATATCTCAATAAATGTAGACGTAACGTTGCAGACAAAAAATGTCGGTAAGGTAGGGATCGGGTAAGTCTGACATGGCCTTAAGTCTCCTGTCTATTCTCACCCATCTCTTTATATCTCCTAGTCAATTGATGTTTACTCCTATGTGTTTCAATACCCTGCTTTCTGTCACACCCTATTTCTTTTATACAATTTTTTTGCGCATAAATAGACTAAGAGATAGAAAGATATAGACAATACCAGAAATAGAAATAGACCGAGAGATTGAAAGACTAGAAAGAAATGACTATCTCTTTCTATCTCTTAGACTATTCGCAAAAAATTGTGTTCCTAGGAGAGCAATTGGAGAGCGATAGGCAAGAATAAAGAAGTGGGGATTGTAAGAGATAGAAGCGAATTAAAATGGAAATATAGGAGCGAATTGAGATTGACAAGGATATATTATACATAGAAAGGTATAAACAAGAATAGACGAGAAATAGTAAGGAATAGAGAAGTGGGAATTGAAAAAGATAGGAATGAATTGAAATTGATAAGGAGATAGAAAGGGATAGATAAGAATAGGCCAGAAATAGGAAAGAATAAAGAAATGGAATTTGGGGAAATTGGCTTTGGGGATGGAAAATGGATACTTGGAGAAACAGGATCTATCTGCAAATTTCTATCTCTTTCTATCTCTTTACTTCCAGCAGGGTGGGACACTCTTAATATTGAGGGGCAAAATTTGAATTTAAATTAAAGGGCTATTTTATTTTGAGGTAATTTTAAAGTGATTCTAGAAAAAGCCGGATTTGAAGTAACATTGGTTCGATCCAATTCCGGTTTTGAATTTCGTTCACATCCCTTTGCCGCGGAAATACGAGACTCGCGACAGCACAGAAGGATTTCCGGCGCCAATACTCTCTTTTCTAAAATCCTGTATTACATACACAGTGTGCATCGAGATTGTCGCAATCGAGAGGCATTTCGTGGAATATAACCTTTCCTATATGAATACTAGATATAGATAATATAGATAGGTCGGATATTACATCTACTCTATGAGTATCTCTATATTCCTCTGAACCAGTTTCAGCAGCGTCCATTTCTACTATTACCTTTAATACAAACAGAAACATTTCATACCCTCAGATCTTCTCTGTTTATTTCCTTTCTATGGTAACGAGATTCTCTCTAGTTTTGCACACAGATTCGAAATTTAAATCTGAAATGAGTTCAAATTTCCCGCTTTAGACTCGACTCATTTTTCGCGCGAAATTCAAATTCAAATTCAAATTTAAATTCTTTTTGTTATCTAGATTTACATTTTTGCGGAAAATTCAAACTTGCAATAATGGATAATTGTTTCCTTTTATAGTCATTTATCATTTCTGGTCTGGAATTCATATACGAATTTCTAATAACCGTCAGAGAAGAAAACAGTGATTTATAAGCACACTAGGTCCTGACAGACATCAGGCCAACTGTTGCTCGACACCATCTAGAATTTAATAACTGATATCTTTCGCCGACACCAGAGCTCGCACCTCACGCGATCCTTCCTATTATAATTCCCAGCCGGATTGAGTTCTCACCTACACTTGCTGAAAATGATGTACGAGGCACGTTTAGAGGGTTAATGGCGGCGGAACCTTGTTGCAGAATACAAAACAGTGTACTCAGGGTGCCTAACCAAGATTGAGTAGACCGCAAAAACTGAGTTTCACACCGGCGTTCCTTTATGCCCCGGTAGGTATTATGCCAACTGATTGATGCTGCTCATTAATTTTAGAAATTTTCTTCCCTTATTTAAGTCCGCTCCAGCCTCCAAAACAGGTCAGGAAGAACAAAATCCTACCAAGTTAAAATTATCATTCTATTTTGTTTTTTAAAAAAAATGTAGCGAGAAAAATGAAATAGAAATGTAGAGACACCAGCACAAGGTCCTGGTCAGTTTTCCCTACTTCTGATGAGGCTCTAATCAGGTTAACTGACAAGGCCCAAACAAGGCTTTTAACGCTTGGGCTGAATATTGACCTACTTGAGGAAACCTGGTCAGGGCCTGGTCAGTTTACCCTAAAAATATCCTAGTAAACACCCCACCGAGGAAAAACTGACTAATATCCCAAAAACTATTCTGCAGATTCATTATGCACAATATATAATTATTGAATTGTTTAATTTTCTAACAACAAAAGTCCTATTATAAAAAAGAGGTAATAATTATTTAGAAACAATAAGTGATTTTAAGAAATTTTTAAAGAATTTCAAAATAGTTTACACAAGTTTCAAGATTTTAGAATATTACAAATTTTTTTAACTATTTGAAGGGATTTTAAATGGTATTGAAGAATTTAACAAGTTTTGAAAAATTATAAGATATCGTAAAGGACTTTAAGAGATTTTACTGAATTTTAAGAGATTTCAAATGATTCTAGGGAACTGAAAAGGATTTTAAGATATTTTTCAAGATTTCAAGGATATCAAGATTTCCTAAAGGATTTCAGGAGAATTTAAAGCGATATAAATAGATTTCAAGTTATTTTAAAGAATTTTAAAAGAATTCAGGGAAGTTCCAAGATTTTAAATTAATTTACACATTTTGTTAACTTTTTCAAAGGATTTTAAATGATATTGAAAATTGTTAAAGAATTGTAAAAAAATTGTAAATTGTAATACATTTTGTGGAATTTTAAGGGCATGTGTTACTTACCATATGAGCAAGTTTTTAAACCCGGTTTTTTTCCTACAATTTTTACATTTTCAAAAAAATTATAGTCAACATCCGTCCAGAACGTGAACACGGACGGATATTGACTAAAATTTTTTTGAAAATGTAAAAATTGTAGAAAAAAAACCGGGTTTAAAAACTTGTTCATATGGTAAGTAACACATGCCCTTAAGTAATTTTCAGAGATTTAACGATATATCACAGGATATTAAGTTATTTTAATGACTTAAGGGATTTTAAGGCATTTACGAGATTTCTTTGGATTTTCAGGAATTTCATAAGATTTCATGGAATTTTAAGTAATTTTATGGAATTTGGTGATATTTTTGGGGATTCTAAGTAATTATAACGACTTGTAGATATTTTATGGATTAAGTAAAATGTTAAGTAATTTTAAAGTTTAGTTCCAGAAATTTTAAAGGATAAGGTAAGATTATATTGGATTTTCACGAATTTTAAGGAATTTCATAAGATTTAATAGGATTTTAAGTAATTTTATGGGATTTGGTGATATTTTGGTAGATTCTGAATAATTTTAAGCAACTATAAGATAGTTTATGAGATATTAAGTAATTCTAAGGACATTTATTTCCAGTAATGGATTTAGTGAGAACAGAGAGAAACTGTGAGAATATATTGGATTTTCAAGAATTTTGAGTAATTTAAAGAGATATAATGAGATTTTATGGGATTTTAAGTAATTTTAACTAATTAAAAAAAATATCAATTGATTTTCCGAAATTCAAAAGAATTTCATAAGATTTCATAGGTTTGTTCATAGATTTAATAAATTTCAATCATTTCATAAGATTTCATAGGATGTTCCAAAGATTTCTATAGATTTCGTAAGATTTTAAGACAACCTAAAGGATTTCATCAGATTTTAAGCGACTAAAAAATTTCACAAAATTTTAAAAGATTTCAAATAATTTTCAGCGATTTTAAGAAGTTTCAAAGAATTTATTTAAATTTTCAGCAAATCAAGTGAAATCCATTAAAATTACTTGAAATCCTTTTAAATGTATCAACTCTTCTGTAAATATTCTAAAATCGTTTAAAATATTTCAAAATCTCTTGGATTTCATGAAAATCTCCTGAAATATCTTGAAATCTCTTCAGATTTCTTGAAATTCGTTCAAATTAGTTAAACTGTCTTAAAATCTTGTGAAATATTACAAAAATCCTTTTAATAACTCTTTTCAACTCTTTTAAAAATTGCTTTTAATCCCTAATCTCTCTTAATCTCTCTAATCTCTTAAAATCCCTTCAAATTTTTGTAAATTCTTTAAGGTTTTTTTTATCTCTAGAAATCCTTTTATAATTTTTAAAATCTTTATGAGATCTCTTAAAATCCCGGATAATACCAGGTAAATGTTTAAAATAAAAATTTTGAGTTTTAAAAACTTTGGAAACTATTTTTCTATATCTTTGTTTCAATAAATGTAAAAAGAATCGTCAGACTGGACGTCTGAAACTTCTACCAATATAGTTTAGATATTCAATTATTAAAAAAAGTAAACTCCTGATCTTTTAATTAAATTCCCGGTCATTTCCTGGTTCTTTCCTCGTCATTTCTCGGTTTTCCAATCCCACAGTACCATTCTTGGTCTCAATAAATCAGATCTGGATTTAAGCTTACCTGAAACATAAATAAATGACATTTTGTTAGTTATATAAATAAATAACGTCAATTCAATATATAAAGTATCTCTCTAAATACGAATTATTATCTCCAGACAAGAAAAAAATTGTCCAGAAATATTTCTTGATAAACTAGAAAAGAGTTGTAAATAATTTAAGGTTTTCGAATGAAAAAACTCAGCTGGACAAAAAGTAGAAATGAGTGACCGAGTTGGACACTGTCGAGGTTTATAAGAAGGGTGTGGGACGACGATCAGTTCTAACATAGCCCAGGGATCGATTCGACCCAGTTCACCAAGTTTTTTGCGATATCTGCCGATGGAAAAAGCGTGTTAGCGTCTCGTTAGGAACAATCTATTTTAATTGACGTTCCGAAGCGAAATGCTTGATTAATATAACGAAGTCTACCTTTCCACTTGTTAAGTATTTTTTTATTATTCTTATTCATCAATTAAGATCTCAGTTACTTCACTTTGATTAAATATCTGCTATTTTTAGTTATCGATAATTATTTCTTTCTCTATTATAGTACTTGTATTTCTTTTATTACTTTATTAATTTTTAGAATTCTGAACAAGAACCAGTTCTTGTTAAAAATTCTAAAAATTAATAAAGTACTACTTTACTTAAAGACTATTTCTTGTTAAAAATCGAAAAATTAATAGTCTTTAAATAAAGTATTATAGTTTGTGATAAAATAAATAAAATAAATGATTTGGTGTCAGAAGGGAGGTTTTTAAGCAGAATCAAAAAGAATAATGACTATCAAGAGAATTTCTGGAGACACTTTTCCCCAACCCCGGGAGTCCAGTGAGGGAGAAAGACAAACGAGGTGCTTCGAAGTCGAAAGTGCGTGAAACCTCGTGTCAGGCTTTCATGAGGGCGCAGTTGTCAGTGGTCGATTTGCGAAAATGCGACTGATAAATAGACCTAATTTGTAACGCCACCCTCCCAGGAATAGAGTCTCATAAATTCAAAAGAAGATCTTATTTCACATAAGGTCCACGTTCATGTCACGATAATAATAATAATAACAAATAATCAGAGACGCAGTGGCGTAGTTATCACTTTTTCTTCCTGTAAATTGTATTTTTCAAATTTTATTTCGAACTTCCCGCCTTTAAAGTAAAGGCGAGTTCACAATCCAAAAGGGAAAGTAAAAGAAGTAAAAAGATAGAAATCGATAGAAATTTTTAGATAGAAAGGGATAGAAATTTATTCATTTATTTCTCATTTATCCATCTCTATCCCTTTCAATCTCTTTGTCAGTATAATCACTAACTTATATTGAAATGGATAGACTTGATAGTATTCTTCAAGAGAGATAGAGAAGGATTGGAATTATTATATGTAAATAGATGTGGATATATATATGAATTGAAAAGGATAGACTTCTTAGTAGATCGTAAAAAGAATAGAAAAGGATTGAAATGATTATAGTAAGGATAGACACGGATAGAAATGTAGTGATTGAAAAGACTTGGTAATACACTTCAAGAGAGATAGGAAAGAATTGAAAATAGGGTGGTCACAAGATTCAATTTTTTAATTTCTTTTTCTTAAAATTTTTTAAAACTCCACGAAAAACTTTAAAACCGTATGAAATACGTAAAGATCTCTTCAAATTCTTCAAAAACCTCTTCAAATTCCAAAAAATTCTATAAAATCTTTTATAAATCATAAAAATCTGGTGAGATTCTTTAAAATTTCTATCAAATCCCTTAAAGTTCTTTTTAAAAAAATCAAAATTTCTTAAAATTCTTATAAGCCTTTTAAAATTCTTAAAAATTTCAGAAAATGCATTAAAATCCCTAAATAAAAATTCTTGGAAACAAAAATCTCACAAAGTCCTTCAAAAATCAAAAATAATTTTTGAAATTTATTAATTCCACGAGGAATATTTAAATTCCTTAAAATCATTTTAAAAATGTCAAAAGTCCTTAAAATTTCTACAAGTTTCTGAAAATTCATTACAATTCCACGAAAAACTAGAAAACCTTTTAAAATACGTAAAGATCTTTTAAAATTCTTGAAAACCTCTTGAAATTCCAAAAAATTTCACAAAATCTTTTAAAAATCTGTTAAAATACGTCAAAAACTCTTAAAATTTTTGGAAACTTATTGAAATCTATTAAAATTCAATGAAATCCTTTACAATTTCACAAAATATTTTTACGAATCATATAAATCTCGTGAAATCCTTTAAAAATCCACTAAATCTTTTAAATATTATACAAGTATCTTGAAATCATTAGAAACCCAAAGAATCTTAAAGAATACCTGAAAATTCTTTATAATCCTTCGAAATCTTTGGAAAGTTTCTAAAATCTATTAAATAAACTATAAAATCTATATATGTTATACGACAAAAATAAAATAATTAGCATAAATGTCATTTTCTATTTTCCAAATCAAAAATAATTAAAAATTTTTTTTTTTAATTCCACGAGAAATATTTAAATTCCTTGAAGCATTTTACAATTGACAAAATTTCTTAAAATTCTTACAAGCCTTTTTTTAAAAGAATATTTATAATACCTAAAATTTCTTTAAACTTCCAACTTTTTTAAAATCCTGTATAATTCCATGAAAAACTTTTAAATCATTTAAAATACGTAAAAATCTCTAAAAATTGTTTAAAATTCCAAAAAATCTTTAAAAAGACTCATAAAGCCCTTTAAAATTCCATGAGGAACATTAAAAACTCTTAAAATTACTTTAAAAATTCCAATTTCTTAAAATTCTTACAAGCTTTTTAAAATCGTTTAAAACTTTAAAACTCCACAAGGAATTTTAAAATTCCTTAAAATTATTTGAATTCTCTAAACTTTCTTTAAAATCTCTTAAAATTTCATGAAGTCCTTTAAAATTCCACTAAATATTTTAAATATCATACAAATCTCTTGTAATCTCTTTAAATCCCTAGAAACCTCTTAAAATCTTGTAAAATTATTGATAATCTCTTAAAATCATTAGAAATCTAAACAATTCCAAAGAATGCCTAGAAATTCTTTACAATCCTTCGAAATCCTTGGAAAGTTTCTAAAATCTGTTAAATAAACTCTAAAATCTATATATGCAATACGACATAAATAACATAGTTAGCATAAATATCAATTTATATTTTTCCTGACAACTACTCGTTTTTCCTTGACATTTTCCTGACTTCCCTTACATGTGGCAATCCTATGAAAGACAAAAAAGGATAAAAATGAATAGAATGATAAAGATTGGAATGAATAGACTTGATAGTATGGATTGAAATGGATTGAAAAGGATAGAAAAGGATTGAGATGATTATATTAAGGATCGAAATGGATAGAAATGTAATAATAAAAAGGATAGACTTGGTAATATACTTCAAGAGAGATAGGAAAGGATTGAAATAACTAACTATAAAAAGATAGAGATGGATAGAAAGGGAAAGATTTAAATGAATCTATACTTCATTGTATACTTCAAGAGAGATAGAAAAAGATTGAAATGATTATATAAGAATATATATGGATAAATTAGTAGAGATTGAAAAGGATAAGCATGTAAAAGAGATAAGTAAGGATTCAAATGCTTAAACCAGGGATAGACATGGATTGGAAAGAAGAGGGATTGAAAAAGATAGTCGCTGCAATAGATTGCGAAAGGGATAGAAAAAGATTGGTGTGGATAGACGGAAAATAAAGAAAGATTAGCGTGGATAGATGAAGGATAGAAAAATATTGTTGAACATAGACAAGGGATACAAAAAGATAGAAATATTAAGATGCAAAACGAAAGAATTTCTAGTCGATTAAAAAAGAGATATAAATAAATTGGCATGGATAGGAATGGATAGAAATAGGAATGAATAAATTTGTATTCATTTTTCCTTTCTATTTCAATTCTGAAGATAGAAAAAAATTCAAATAGATAGACTTTCTATCTTTTTACTTCCAACAGGGATGTAACAGAAGACTAGGCTTTTTGTTTTTTTATTAATTGTTGGCTGAAAACAGCCTTGTGTGGGAGAGACCACCTGGGAATTGTATGAGTACTTGGGATGCGACCAAGTGAGGGAAGGGAGATGTTTTGAGGAGGGTGCGACATTTTTCATCGGAGTGGGGGGGGGAGAACGCTTTTTCTGCAATAAGCAACCCTCTCATCCATTCGTTCTTTCGCTTTACCTGCTTCCCTCGAGATTAGGGGTTGCGCACCAGGAATGGTAAATGGGGAAACAACTGCGCCCCCCAAAAGACGAACTGCCTTAATTTAAAGTCACGAACCAGATTGAGAGTTGAGAGTTTCACTCTCACTCAAGGAAAAGCCCAGTTCCGACGAGTTAGCACAATTCTGGGATACTTAAAGATTCAGCTCAAACCTTTTACAGGAAATAAGATCGTGGATATTTAATATTCAAAAGGTGTGAAAGTTTAATACTTTTTTAAAGTATTAAATATATATAAATAGCTCTCGGAATTCGAATTTATAATACTAATTATTAGCTGTCGTTATTTAAATATTTTATTTAGTAGTTTACAACTTTTCACTAATTGGCAGCTTTCGAGAATAGCGGATAATATAATTAAATTTTCTGAAAATAATTGAAACTAATTAGAACAATCCATCAAATAATAATAATTTTTTTTAATAAATGAAATAATTTGATTTTGAAATTAAAAGAACATAGAAATTAAAGAGAAATGAGAAGGGTATTTTATTTATTAAAGTGAGCGTCTCTGGTCCGGAAAATTATGTAACATTAATGTAACCGATGGATGTGTGACAGCGAAGGAAATGAGGGCGCGGAATATTTTTCTGGATTTATAGGAAACTCATCAATATGGTAATATCGAAGTGTACCGGGTTCTAATCAAGCAGGAATTTTTCTTCTCTCTCCCTCTCTTTCTCTCTCTATCTCTCTCTTTCTCTCTTGTTTAAATAGTAAAACATCAGTTTTTCAAGAAAATGTTTCTTAAATAATATAATAATATTTATACCCCTGAAATTTGCAGATTTGTGATTGGAGGTATATTGAAATTATTGAGACTGGAATTGACTCTAAAACTCGAGTCAGCTAACCGGAAGTAGCAGGCAACCGGAATTAATTTCAATGCCCGACGGGCGAGCCGAAGCTGAACCACTTAACTTCGACGGGCTCTTTCACCATTCAAACAGCAAACGCCGTGGGCGGCACTACTTAAGGAGGATTAATAGTAGTGCGTGATTAATGGATCGCTTCCTGTCTTCACGAGATTTTCAAACTACACATCCTGTGCCGAAAATAAATAAATAGAAAAATCGCATTGAAAAAAGAGCGGATTTTAAAAAGCGCGCCAAATTTAAAATATGCTATTGAAATATTCAGGGCGTCTAGCAATAATAGTAATAATTTCTATAATCAGTAACTATTTAATACCTAATGTTTTGAATTGTGAAAGGACAGAATAATGTTAGAAATATTCATTGAATTATGTTTAAAGAAGAAATATAAGCATGGAGAGCCCGAGAGTGAAATTTGTGTTGACTCTTCGGCGGTTGGCTGAAAACTGATTGCCTTCGTGGAAGTTCGGTAAATTTCGTGCATCTCCGAACGCCACTTCAGGGCCGTCCCTTCCACGACTCAGTATCTTTTTTATTAAATTTAGAAATTCTGATGACTAAGAGATTTGAGGGTGTCTAGTGATCAGGAAATAGGAAATTCCCGGATTTTTCCAAGTCAAATTTTTTTTTGCTCCGACCAATTTATAGTTGCCTTTTTGTGATTTTTGAAAAAAAAATTTTTAATTTGATAAAGTAGAAATCCTATCCTAAAAAAGTAGTATAACGACGAAATCGAAATTCAATTGAAAGGAATTGATTATATGTTATATATTATTCAATTGATTATATAATTATTTCAATTCCATTAAAAATATCAGAAATCTCCTAAAATTTTATAAAATCCTTAAAAATACCAATAAAGTCTTTTAAAAGTCATTAAAATTTTACAATTTTCTTAAAATTCTTGAAATTCCACGACAAGACTTAAATTCCCTTGAAATCCCGAAAACCTTTCTAAATCTCTTAAAATTTCACGAATAAACTTCGAAATCTCTTAAAGTTTGAGAAAGACTCTTAAAATTCCCAGAAGCTACCTGAAATTATTTAAAATTCTACGATAACATTTAAAAACCCTTTAAAGACTTTAAAATCCATTAAAAGTATTTACAATCTCGTCAGCTAGCATACATTTTTTTAAAATTCCATAAAAAATTTTTAAAATCACACAACTTTCTCGAAATCCCTTGCAATTATTAGAAGTCTTATAAAATTTCATAAAATCCTTACAAATGCCAATAAATAAGTCTTTTAAAAGTCATTAAAATTTCTTAATTCTCCAGGTCTGTTCTCCGAAAATTTTTGGAAATTCCATGAAAACCTTTAAAATCCCTTAAAATCCCAGAAACCTTTTTAAATCTCTTAAAATTTCACGAAGAAACTTCGAAATCTCTTAAATACCTTTTTATCATTTAAAATACATTTAAAAGATTAGAAGTATCATCAAATTCCATGAAATCCTTAAAAATGACATGAAATCTTTTAAAAGTCATTAAAATCTCTTTGTACTCCTAAAATTCTTGGAAAATCCATGACTGAATTTAAAATCCCATAAAATTCTCAGACACCATTTAAAATTTCGAAATTCCTCGAAATCCTTTCTAAATCTTTTCAAATGGCACGAAAAACCTTCGAAATTTCTTAAAATTCCCAGAAAGTGAGGAAATTGTTGAAAACTCTTGAAATTCTTTAAAATTTTATGATAACTATTGAAATACCTTTTTATCCTTTAAAATACATTAAAGGTAATAGAAATACCATGGACTCATTAAAAACCATGAAATTTCCATGAAAATATAAAATCATTTAAAAATCAGAAAAATGTGTTGAAATTCCTTAAAATTATAAAAAATCTCATGAAATTCCACAAAACCTTATAAAAATCCTATAAAATCATTTTAAAATTCTGCTCCAAAAAGAGGATGTTACGAAATTTTTTGAAAATATCGTATACATTGTTATTCGAAATGTTATAAGAAATGTTTAAATAAATATTAGAATAAGTAAAAGAAAATAATCGCTTGTTGGTTTGCTAGTAGAATAAAAAGAAGACAAAGAAGTAGAAAAACGTCGATTTTTCAATAAACTTCAAAAAAATTCCTGCTCCTAAATAAAATTCCCGGGTTTTTCCTCGTTTTCCGGTTACACTCTGAATATATTTCCCTCGAAATGATTGAAAGAGTACTAAACAATGTAAATAAACCAGGAAACTCTTATGTCAAGCTTACTCTCAAGTTTAGACGGAAACATAGAGGAAGGAAAAGTCCTCGAGAAAGTTTTGTTCAATCTCAACAGATGCGAGTTCATCGAAAAGGGATTGGGTTCGATTGGGGGTTCTAAGTTTCACCAAAACTTCTCGCCACTCAGTCCGAGATCGTTGTTCGATAACTGGAGACCAATAGGAAACTGGAAAGGACACAAAACCTCCCCACCACAATTTTGTCAAGAGTGGATGGGTGGGGGTAAGACAGGATCGTAATCTGAAGAGATTCAGCTGCTCCTTCGCGGCCAAGCACGACACGACTCTGCACTCGCTTTAATTGAAGACCGGACTTCCGGATATCGGAGAAATTGGACATACGCCTCCTTCCAGGATCTAGAATATCGGAAATGGATTTTAGTGTGACGTCAGAATGTTCATTAATGCTTTGGTAGGAGTAAATTCGCTTAGAATTAGACAATTATTATTGTTTTAAAAATGTTATCAAATGGAAATAATAATTAAAATAATATAGGAAGATGCTTTTAACTTTTTAAGTTAAAAGAAAAGAGTCTATAGAAATAATTTTATTATTACTGATAGTCGTTAACCTTGTTTGCTTGAAAATGAGTTTTCACTTGTTTTATCTTTTCTTTTTTAGTACTTAATTGGATCCAAGAAGATCGATATAGCCATTAAAGTTAACGCTTAATGGCTGAAATTACTTTGCTGTCTGACCTAAATTTGACATTGAGAGATATTCGATTTTTTGATTACCTACAGAACTCGTGAGGACGAAAAGCCATTTCAACTGGATAGCGAAGAGGACGAATGTTTACCACAAGTCAATATTTGCTAGTGCTTTCTGATCCATCACCTCTAAACTCTAAACAGGGAGTTTACGAAGACCCTTCACTTCACGACTATACTATTATCGATTTTAGATTAGGGAGTTTTAAGTAATAATTTAGTAGGGCTTTTGAACAGTTTAAGGGAATTTTTCGCACTTATTAGTCTAGAAATATTCGCCGAAATTTATATTTAAAAAATAAATTAAATTGAAAAGAAAATTTAAATTAAAAAAAAAAATTTTGGAGAAAAATTCTTGAGATTTTCCAGACATCAAATTGAGGAGAAATCTAAGTAGGTCGGTAGGGTGGCCACAAGATCCAATTTTTCAATTTCCCTGACTTAAAGACAAATTTCCTTGAGAGAAAAGAATTAAAAATACGTATAAATTTTTAATAATAATACTATTGAAATTTTTCAATAATTTCGTATAATATCACTTTAAATCTTTTGCAATTTAAAATCACTTTAGAACATTTAACATTCGTAAAAATTTCTCAAATTTACAACTTTTGAAATCTTTTAAAATTCATTGAGATTTTTTGAAATTCCGAGAAACATCTTAAAATTCCAAGAAATCCCTTCAAGTTTGTTAAAATTTTATAAGATCCCTTCACTTTTCACGAATCTTTTTAAAATTCGTCAGAATCCTTTGAAATACTTTAAATTCCAAGAAAAACTTCAAAATCTTTTTAAATTCCTTAAAATCTCTTCAAATTTCCTGTAATCCTTCAAAATTCCACAAAACATTTTCAGAATCTCGTGAAATATTTTTAAAATCCACGAGGAATTTTAAAATCTCTTAAAATGCAACAAAAATTTCTTAAAAATTTTTGAAACCTATTGAAATCCCTTAAAATTCGCTGATATCTTTTGAAATTCCTAAAAACATCTTTAAATATATTAAAAGTACACTAAAATATTTAAAATTCCATAAAATCCTTTTCAATTATGTTACAAAATTGTTTACAAATCATAAAAATCTCGTAAAATTCTTTAAAATTTCAACCAAATCCGCTAAAATCACGTTATACAAATCAAAATTTCTTAAAACTTTTACAAGCCTTTTAAAAATACTTTAAAACACAAAATCTATTTAAAATCTCTTTAAATATTTAAAAATTCTACGAGGAATATTTAAATTCCTTAAAATCATTTTAAAAATGTCAAAAGTTATTAAAATTTTTACAAGCTTCTTAAAATTCTTTATAATTCCACCAAAAACTTTAAACCCTTTTAAAATACGTAAAGATCTCTTAAAATTCTTGAAAACCTCTTGAAATTCCAAAAAATTCTATAAAAACTCCACAAGGAATTTTATTAAAATTCTATGCATTCCCTAAACTTTCTTAAAAATGTGCTTCTTAAAATCCTTTAGAATTTTACGAAAAACATTAAAATCCCTTAAAATACGTGCAGATTTCTTAAAATTCTTGAAAGCCTCTTGAAATTCCTTAAACTCCTACAAAATCTTTCATAAATCATAAAAATTTTGTGAAATCCTTTAAAATTCGATGAGGAAAATTTAAATTGTTTAAAATCATTTAAAAATAATCAAAAAATTTAATTTAAAATTAAAAAATCACAAAATTTGTTAACATTTAGAATTTCTTAAAAATCACTTAAAATTCTTAGATAAAATCTCTTAAAATTAGAAATATTATTAAAATCCCCAGAAAATCTTTTGAATGTCGTAAAAATCACTTTAAAGTAATTCAAAAAGTAAATTTAAAATTCAAAATTTCACGAAAAATCCTGAAATTCCTAAAAATTTCTCAAAATCCTTTGAAGTTCGTAAAAATCACTTGTAAATCATCAAAATCCCTTAAAATTAGAAATATTTTTAAAATCCCAAAAAAATCTTTTGAATGTCGTAAAAATCACTTAAAAATTGTCAAATTCCGTTAAAATTCCTAGAAACCTTTTAAAATAAAAAAATTTCTCAAATATATCGCATATAGTTTCCAATTTGATTAACTTTGGAATGACTTGAAGTTGTAAGAAGAAAAACTAAATAATAAATGGGCGCGTAGCGCGCATGTTGTTTTACTATTAATATTTAAAAGATTTAGTTGAATTGTAAAAGGACTTCATGAAATTTTAAGAGATTTTTAGGTAAGTTTAGGGAATTCAAAGAATTTTAACGAATCTTGAGTTCAAATCAGTCAATCAAACGAAATCAAGTTCCTTGAGAGATTTTAAAAGATTTCAGGAGATTTTTATGATTTTCTAAAGATTTTGTAGAATTTTAGGTGATTTTGAAAATTTTTCAAAAACTATAAACGTTTTATTAGGATAGTCCCTTAAAGAAATAAAAAAAAAGGTCAATTGTCCTTCCTGTCATTCTTGAAGTAGTAGAAATCCCAAGATTTTTATTAAAAAGTTAAAAAATTTTTGTTTTAGTTAAAATAAAAAAAATTTTAAAATAATGTTTGTAAAAATAAGATTAATCTATTTACTATTTGTCTGGTTTTTTTCAAAGATCTATTTATGGATTTTTTTAAATTTACATATTTATGAAAAGAATTAGAGCTTGAGAAGAAATTCAGTAGTAAAGATCGTTGTTGCGTCAGACGAAGTATATATTCAGGAATCCATAAAGAAAATATTGGACAAGAAATAAGATATTATAGAGACTTTTTACATTAATAATAAAGATTAAAGACAAATTCTGATAAGAAGATTGACAAATTTAGAAACAGGCCTGATCCTGACGAGAATTTACGAGGGTTGCAAAAATAGAAGCCCATGACATTACGAGATGGATAAAGACGATAATTTGTTCCTCGTAAGTAAGAAATCGTCGACTATGCTTGACTCCCTGAGATTTTCTAGGCTAAAGGAAAGGTTAGGCAAGACTTCTCTTCCGGTGATTTATAGTTGTTTGACTTCTCAGACAGTATTTCCCCCCACCCACTTCACCTTCTCGACCCTCGACAATTTTTTATGTCAACCTCGATCACCCCTGAGTAAAAAAAAGCCACCACCAACTGTCTGTAAATTTCTCTTGTCACGAACCATTGAATGATGACAAATTATAAAAGATGATTCTCGAATTAAAAAAAAAACAACTTTATAAATTAATTTAAAAAAAAATTAAAACTTTGTTTTAGAAGCCTTCGAAATTTTTAAAGCTTCCCAATTTGAAGTAGCTCATGCTGTTAACCCAATTTAATTAATTATTTAAGTGTAATTATTAGCAATAGAATATAATAATAATATCATATAATTTTAATAATAAATTTGAAAGCCTTCTGTTATTAAATAAAAATGAAAAATCTGTCCAAGCCCCTTTTCCTTTTTCGTTTTTTCAAAGGCCGAATGTAATTCAGAGTGTACACAAATATGTTCGAAGGACCTCTCTGAGGTCCTTCTTCTTTTTTCGTCGACATTGAAAGATCGAGAAGAAGGGACGAGACATTTCCTGCCTTACGGGGCAAAAAAAAAGACGAAATAAAACGACTCCAGGCAGAGAAAGTAAGTTAGGTGAATGTACGTGGGGGCAAACACCCACACAACTTTCTGAGGGGTGGGTTTATAGGCTGAGGGGGGGGGCAGAAGGTGGTGAGGATCGATGCCCAGACAGCGGTGGTCGCTGGACGCTTCCACAGCCCTTCCTCGGTCTATTGATCGGGGGCGGGGGGGGGGGGCTGGCCCACCCCCATCTAACCACCCCATTCCCTTAACCCATGAGCTTCTGTGACCAAACATAAGTACAACCTTCGTAACGTAAGCGAGAACCAAACGTCATCTAAACTCACAAAATGGTCAACTATTTCCTCCCTTGTGACTAAATCGATTTATAGGTAACCCGGCTAACGTGGCCACGTGTCAGGGAAGTCAGGTTAGTCAGAGAAATATCAGGGGAAAAAAAGGTTATTAGGGAAATCAGGGAAAATAGAAATTGACATTTATGTTAACTATGTTATTTTTGTCGTATTACATATATAACTTTTATAATTTATTTAAGAAATTTTAGAAACTATCTAAAGATTTTGAAGGATTATACAAACTAATTTCTAGGTATTCTCTGAGATTCTCTAGGTTTCTAATGATTTGAAGCCATTTTCGATAATTTTAAAGGATTTTAAGAAGTTTTTATAAATTTAAAGTGATTACAAGAGATTTGTATAATATTTAAAAGATTAAGTTTTGCATTTTAAAAGGAATTTATGAAATGTTAAGAGATTTTTTAAAGATTTTGTGGAATTTTAGGGAATTTTAAAAAATTTTACATTTCCTTGAAAATTTTTAAATATTCTCTGAGAATCTCTAGGTTTCTAATGGTTTCAAGACATTTTCAATAATTTTAAAGGATTTTTGATGAAAACTTTCGAAATTACTTAAAATTCGTTAAGATTTCTTAAAACTCCCAAAAACCTCTTGAAATCCCTTAAAAGTCCACAAAAACCATTAAAATTATAAATCTCTTGAAATCAAAGTTAAAATTCGCAAAAGTCTCTAAAAATTCCTAGAAACCTCTTTGAATTCCTTCACGTTTAAAATCTCTTAAAATCATTAGAAATCTTATCAAATTCCATGAAATCTTTTCAAGTTTCACAAAATTTTTTAAAAATCAGAAAAATCTCTTGAAAACCTTAAATAAGAAATAGATTTTGAAGTATTTCAGAGAATTTTATGGAAAGATTAAAAAATATTTTTTTTATTTTCAAACGATTTAGTAGAATTTAAGAGGATTTTAAAGGCTGTGAATTTTTTAAGGGGTTTCAAGAAATTTTTCGATTTTTAAAAGATATTATGGATTTTTTATGGATTTGGAGTTTTATGAGATTTCTAATAATTTTAAAGAGCTTCAAGAGATTTTTCTGATTTTTAAAAGATTTTGAGAAATTTTAAAGGATTTCATGGAATTTGATAAGATTTCTAATGATTTTTACGGATTTTAAATGTGAAGGAATTTCAAGAGGTTTCTAAGAATTTCTAGAGATTAAAAACCTAGAGAATCTCAAAGAATCTTTACTACAGAATCTTTATGACTGAATTTCTCCTAAATCTCTAATTCTCTCCATAAATACATAAATTTAGAAAAATCCACACATAGATTATTTAAAAAACCAGACAAATAGTAAATAGATTAATCTTAATTATACAAAAATTATTTAGACATTATTTTATTTTAACTAAAAAAAAAACTTTTTATAACTTTTTAACAAAAATCTTCAGATTTCTACGACTTCAAGAATGAATGAAAGGACAATCGACGTTTTTTCTTTTTATTTCTTTAAGGGACTATCCTAATAAACTTTTACGACAAAAATAAGCAATGATCCGAGAAGAAGAATTAAGTCAATTGCCTTGAGCTCAGAAATAAAAACGAAGAGGTCTTGTTTTTTTTAGATCTTAAGTTATTTTTATTAACTTTCTTTCCACTTATTTTCATAAAAAAAGGAAAAAAAATCCTCTCATCGTTACTCGCCTCAATTTGGAGGCACTATCGTCAATATGAATGGCGAATATAACCCTATATAACCAACGAGTCTTGGTTTCCACTCATGCTGACCAAAAATCAATATCAAAGTGACGATAGTATCCCGTGGGTGTCGAGAACCTGGTCCCTGTAATTATATCTACATTAGAGACGTTTAACAAAATTATTACAACAATAATAATTTTTTAATAATATATAAAATTAATAAGCAAAATGAGAATATTTAATTTATCTTGAATTATGTAGTACCAAAAGTTCTGAACGTTTTTAAATGAACGAATTTTTATATTGTTTGTATTTTAAGGGCGTTCGACCCAAGTGTTAAGCCAAAAATTCTATTCTCCATTTTACTCAACGAAAATTATAGATAAATATTTTTTCGCTCTGTAGCGCTTATCTTTTTTCAAATATAAAATTTTATAAAAATAAAATATAAAAATTGTGTACAGAGGGAAAAAATATTTAGTTTCCATACTTTTTCCATAAAACAAAGAAATCAAAATCCAATTTCAAAATTGAATTTTTTTCCTTTTACTTAAAAAATTTCAAATTTAATATTTGTTGAGTAAAATGAAGAAATCGAATTTTTAGATTAGAACTTGACTCCAACACCCTTAAACTATAAACACTAATTAATTCCTTTGCATTAACATTAATTTTTTATGGAAGAATATGGAAGACATTATAATTGTCTTCCATATTCTCATATAAAAAATTAATGTTAATACAAATAAATTAATGTTTACACAGTCTTTATAATTTAAAATACAATTAATACAAAACTTCGTTCATTTGAACGTTCAGAACTTAAGCCACATTTATGTATTCCTTCCTTCATGGAATGAAATGAATTTTAAATGGATTTTGATTTGGAAATAATTCGTATTCCGCAGAGTACAAATCGGATTTCAGTGAATTGTAAATCTAGTGAGGAAATTTGGGTGGGGTTAAGTACCTATTAAATGTGTGTGTAATCGCAAAGTCCCGACCGTGCTTTTTGACTAGCGAATGAACCTGTTTGTCAATCGGCTTATACTGATTCAAATTACCCTTCAGTCTCGACAGCCTCGTTCCACCCTATTTTCAAAATTCACTCCATAAACGGTTTATAGGCAATTTATTTCTGCCAACTCATCAACTACTCAGCCAGAACGGAATTTATTCCTAAAAGTCCTTTGCAGCGGTTTCAAAAATTATTTTAGCTCTTTAACGTGAAATTTAATATAATTTCAGGGTGTCTACTGTCTAGTGCCCAAGGAATTGGAAATTCCCGAGTTTTTATCGGATTTCTCCAGGCTTTTTCCAGTCTATTCCCGGTTTTATTTTTTTTCCTCTGAAAAAGGAATTTATAGTTGCTTTTTTGTGATTTTTGAAAAAATAAATTAAAAAAAAATTTGATAAATTCAAAATCGCGTCAGCTTCCATAAAATTCTTAAAAATTCCATAAATTAAAAATCAGAAAATTTTGTAGAAACTCCGAAAAAATTATTAGAAAGCTCATAAAAATTTCAAAAAATACTTTAAAATGCCAATAAAGTCTTTCAAAAGTCATTAAAATCTCTTAATTCTCAGAAAAATCTTGGAAATTTCATAAATCCTTTTAAAATTTCTTAAAATTCTCAAAAACCTTTTAAAATTATGAAATTCCTCGAAATTCTATGACAAGACTTAAAATCACTTAAAATCCCTTAAAATCTTAGAAACTTTACTAAATCTTTTAAAATTCCAAGAAACTTCTGGAAATTCTTAAAAAGTTTATGATAACAATTAAAATACTTTTTATCCTTTAAAATACATGAAAAGTATTAGAAATATTATTAAATTCCATGAAATCCTTAAAAATTACATACAATTTTTTAAAAATCAGCAAACTTTCTTGAAATCCCTCAAAATTCCAGAAACAGGGGAAATTTTTGAAAACTTGAAATTCTTTAAAATTCTATGATAGCAATTAAAATACATTTTTATCCTTTAAAATACATGAAAAGTATCAGAAATATCATTAAATTGCCTGAAATCCTTAAAAATTACATAAAATCTTTTAAAAAACACAGAAGTCTGTTGAAATTCTTTAAAATTATTAAAAATCTCATGAAATTTTACAAAATCTTTTAAAAATCCTAAAAATTTTTTTTAAATTCCGCTCTTAAAGGTGATGTAAGAAAATTTCTTTAAAATCTCGTATACATTGTTGTTGGAAACCTACTCTCTAAATTTGAATTTTGATAAAGTATAAAAATGTCGAAAATACAAAAAAGTCGATTTTCCAATAAAATACAAAAAATTCCTGGTCCTAAATGAAATTCCCGGGTTTTGCCCACTTTTTCCTGGTCAAATAAAATTCCCAGGTTTTTCCCCTTTTCCCGGTGCGCTAGACACCCTGAAAATTCTCATTATACAATTCAATCTGTAATAAATGTCAGAAATTAAAATAATTAAAGAAATATTAATATAAATTATTTAAAAATAACTCACCTCTACTACTACCGCTGAACTTGTCCCGCAAGACGTTTATTTGATGAACTCTACCGTATTCTTCAAAAATAGGTCGAAGATCATTCTCATCCATATCTTTGGGCACTTGGCCAACAAACATTTTGATATTGTCGGGATCAGGTTTTTCCAAGCTGTTGTTGTTTAGAATACTGAAACGAAAAACAGAAAATATTTTAGAGGAATTGAATAAGTAACAAAATATAAACCAAAATTAAAGATATTCATAATTATTTCAGTTATACAAAAATTATCTCTGCACTTAATCAATTTTTAACAATAAAACACCATAAAAAAAAAAAAACCTATATTAAATCCCCTAAAAATATTTGTAAAAGAATTTTTCTATCACTATATCAAAATAAAATAGAAACAAATATTTGCTTAGGGTGCGTTCGATTACGTTGAAGTGAGCCTCATTTGAAGGGTAGACGTGGTTCGCCGGTGGTTACATGAGTTATGGGTACTGTTAAGTATGGGGGTGGGGGGGTTATGCAAACGGAAGGCATTACCATTTCAAGCAACGAACGCGATAGTTTGTTCTGCCGTAAAATCGTGCTTGCATAAAGTTTACAGCTTGAAATACTGACCTCTCAATTTATAATAGATAAAAATTTGCAGAGAGGGGTAAAACCCATACAGAGACACAGCGAAGTCAAGTAACTCTTTTTCTCAAGAAAATATTCATCCAAATGATTAATAAAACTCATTTTATTGAGAGAATTCAATTTTGCCCCACGTGTCCATTTTACCCATTCTAATTTTTTTCAATTTTCCATCATTTTTAATCAAAATTCCTCCTCGTCTCGAAACCTAAACTTTAGTCACAATCTTCCTGAAATGTTTTTTTTTTTTTTTTTTTTTTTTTTCGATTAAAGAATACTTCATTCTCCCTATTCACCAGAAAAGTCTCTTTTGAGAATGTTCCCATCGACCTGATACGGGGTTAGAGTTCATCGAGGCTAGATCACGTGGAGAATCGAGTTTTCGAGGTTGCCGGGTCGATGTAAGCACGGATCGAGGTTTCTGCCTCATTGGTAATAGAGTCGCTCCTTCCTGACTGAGATGGAGGTCGTAGGTCGTCAGAAAAGTGGGAGGGGATTGAAGAGAAGGGTGGAAAGGGTGAGATGCTAAGGTTGGTCCGATAGACGAGTACCTACATCAAAGGAGCTCACTTCCCACTCCATCACTCTCTGGTTCCTACCAGAGACCTAGAAAGTTGACATTTCTTTTGAAGGAATATTTTTAGATCAACATATTTAAAAATGTTTAGAAATATCACCAGAGGCAAATTGGGCATCTAGAAGAATCTAGAAGAAAAAGTTTTTCAGCATCTAGAAGAATCCTATCTTAAAAAAGTGATGTTACCAATATGTCGAACACATTGTTGTCGAAAACCTGATTGGTTTGGAAACTGAGCGAATTGTGTGAATGTACTGAATTTGAAAACAATCTTCAAACTATTTTCGTTATAAAAAAGATTCTTGAGACAGAAAATACGAATTTTAAAAGATTTATTGAAATTTTAGAAATATTAAAGGATTTCACGGTATTTCAAGGAATTTTGTAAAATTTATTCTGATTTTCAGAAATTTTAAGGGAATTTATTAGATATTGGGGTTTTATAGAATCTAAGGAAATTTAAAGAATCTAAAAATGTAGTAAAGAGTTTACATTGGATTTTCAGGTAGTTGAAAGTGTTTGACGAGATTTCATGGGATTTTAAATAATTTTAATGGATTTAACGATATTTTGGGTAATTTTATGAAATTTTAGAAAGTTTAACGTTGTTTCAAGGATTTTCACGAAATTTCATAGAATTTTCAGATATTTTAAGGGATATTAAGTAGTTTTAAGGAATTTTAAGAGATTCAAGGGATTTTACGAAATTTTATTGGATTTTAAGAGATTGGAGGATTTTGAGAAATCTTATAAGATTTAACGTCAGATATGGGATTTCACAAAATTTAATTGGAATTTTAGATATTTTGAGGGTTTTAATGGGATTTATTGGGACTTTGAATAATTTTAAGGAATTTAAAAGCATTTTACACATTTATTGAGATTCCCAAAATTAGACCAGGAAATACAAATTTTTATATTTCAAAAATTATAATCTGAATTAATATGCATCAGGGCCGTGCGCAAGGGGAGGGTTTGGGTTCAAACTACACCCCCCATAAACAAATTAAAATTAAAAATAAGATACTTTATGGAACTTTGAGTAATTTTAAGTAATTTTAAGAAATATCAATTGATTTTGCGAAATTAAAAGGAATTTCACCATATTTTGAAGGATGTTTGAGGCATTTTAACATATTGTATGGGTATTAAATAATTTTAAAGACTTTTAAAGAATTCAAGGGATTTTATGGGATATTATTTTTTTATGGGGACCTTCAACGGATTTTACGAGATTTTATTAGATTGTTAGGAATTTTAAGAGATTTCATGACATTTTATGAGATTTTTAATAATTTTAAGAGATTTTACGATATTTTAGGGATATTTAGTAGTTTTAAGGACTTTTAAGAAATTCAAGGGATTTTTCGGGATTTCAGTGAATTTTCTGGAATTTTAAAAGATTTCATGACCTTTCATGGGATTTTGAATAATTTTTAGGGGAGTTTACTGTGTTTTATAGGATATTTAGTAATTTTAAGGAATTCAAAGTATTTTACGGGATATCAAGTGATTTTACGAGATTTTAAATACTTTTAGAATATTTTAAGGAATTAAATTAACTTATTTTGAGAACTTTCAAGGGATTTAACGAGTTTTCATTGGATTGTCAGGAATTTTAAGAAATTTCATGAAATTTCATGGGAATTTTAAGTTATTTTACGATATTTTAGGGATATTTAGTAATTTCAAGGACTTTTAAGGAATTCAAGGGATTTTCTGGGATTTCAATGGATTTTCACAAATTTTATGAGATTTTATGGAATTAAATTTACTTATTTTGAAGACTTTCAAGGGATTTTACGGAATTTCAGTGGATTTTCAGTGATTTTAAATACTTTAAAGATATTTTAAAGAATTAAATTAACTTATTTTTAAGACTTTCAAGGAATTTTAAGTTATTTAACGATATTTTAGGGATATTTTGTAATTTTAAGGACTTGTAAGGAATTCAAGAGATTTTACGGGATTTCAGTGGACTTTAAATATTTTAAAGATATTTTAAGGGATTAAATTTACTTATTTTAAGGACTTTCAAGGTATTTTAGGAGATTTCATTGGATTATCAGGGATTTTAAGAGATTTCACGATATTTCATGGGAGTTTTAATGATTTTAAGGGATTTTACGATATTTTAGAGATATTTAGTAATTTTAAGGACTTTTAAGGAATTCAAAGGATTTTACCGGATTTCATAGAATTTTAAATACTTTTAAGGCATTTGACAGGAATAAATAAACTTATTTGGAGGACTCAATGGATTTTATGAGATTTCATTGGATTTTCAGGAATATGAAGAGATTTAATCAGATTTAATACTATGTACTTTGAGTAACTTTAAGAAATATCAAGTGAATTTACGAAATTTAAAGTAATTCCACCAAATTCTATTTCAACAATTAAAAATTCTCAATTATTTTTTCTACTAGCAAAAGGTGTGCAAAACCGAAAAATTAATCGCGCGCGGATCATAATATTGTCAGTATGAATACTTATTTTATTAACCTCATTTTATCACAATAAGGAAGAAGATTAAAATCCTTTTCTCATTTCAGTTCAAATTAATTTTTCGGGAAGGTAGAAACTTGAAAATGGTGTAATAGAAGTGTCTGTTCGGCTTCGCTGGAGAAGTAGCAATTCCCAGCCGAGGGAATCGCGATCTTGGGGGCCATTAAATGGCCCCCAGGGAAACGTTACAAGGTCGCTCGTGAGAACTGCAGAACACCCGCCCTTACGTTCAACCTCTAAAATATTGGGCAAGTTTCACGCCGGAGTCGGAAACGAAACTACCAGAGGCATTGTTCGACGATGTCTGCAACTTCTCTAAATCGCCACATATTTTAGACCCAAACTGAGGAAAAAGGGAGACCATTATCAGGTCTTTTAAAATTCCCCAACCCCATAATTAATTATTATATAAGACACCAAATTTCATTTTCCCTAAAAAGGCCTTATTATTATTTATCTGATTAAATGATTATATGAATTATATATATCCTTTCCCAAAGACTTCATTTTGTAAGGCATTATTATATTCTCGCAGAAAATAATCCAATATCCCACCGAGTTGATTTTCGCTTGCAGCCAATCGCTCCCAACTCTCCGAGGTTTGCTCAGATCGTAATTCCATCCAAGAGTATTCGTCTCCTAGAAAATTGTATCGTTGAATTTCTCTTTCTTTATTCTTTTGTTATTTTTTTTCGCAATCGACCCCATTTCAAGGAGCAAGTCTAGATTTCTGATTCTAAAAGTGAGCCAGCGATATCGAATGACCAAACACAACTCTGGAAATTGATTCTTCAGTTCAGTTCATCATGTACATTTGTACATATATATTTGAATCCTGCTTCCAGGCGCGAAAAATTATGAATATTGCTGGTTACCAGGATTACAAGATTAAAAGGGTTACAAGGGTTACAAGATTCAATTTTTTTAATTTCCCTGATATTTTTCAATTTCTCTGATATTTTCCTGACTTTTTTGGCCCTGACTTTCAGACAAATTTCCCTAACAAAAAAAGTATTAAAATAGCGTATAAATTTTCAATAATAATACTATTGAAATTTTTCAAAAATTTCTTATATCACTTTAAATCCCAAGAAAAACTTCAAAATTTTTTAAAAAGCATAAAAATTTCTTTAAATTATTGGAAACCTATTCAAATCCCTTAAAATTTGCTGAAATATTTTGAAATTCATAAAAAAATCTTTAAATATCTTAAAATTCTATTAAAACATTTTAAATTCTATGAAAGCTTTTACAATTATTTTACAAAATCGTTTACAAATCATAAATATCACGTAAAATTCTTTAAAATTCCCTAAAGTGAATTAAAATTTCTAAAAGAAATGAATTAAAATTTTTCTAACTTCTACGAGAACTGAAAATTTCATAAAACCTTTTTTAAAATTTAAAAATTCCATGAAATCCTTTAAAATTTCACAAAATCTTTTAAAAATTACAAAAATCTCTTGTAGCCCTTTAAAATTATTAGAAATCTTATAAAACTCAAAATTCATAAAAATTCCATAATATCTTTAAAAATCGAAAAATTTCTTGAAAACCCTTAAAAAATTCACAGCCTTTAAAATCCTCTCAACTTCTACTAAATCGTTTACAAATAAAAAAAATATATTTTAATCTCTCCATAAAATTCTCTGAAAAACTTCAAAATCTATTTCTAGGAATTTTAAGAGATTTTGATGATTATCAAGTAATTTTAAGGAATTTAAAAAAATTTTAAGGGATTCTAAATATTTTTAAATTATGAGGATTTTTAAGAGATTTTAGAGAATTTTAAAAGATTTCGACTAATTCAAGCGATTTTTAAGGTTTTCAATTTTACCTAATTTTACGAGATTTCTAATAATTTACATAAAAGTATTTCAAAAGATTTTTCTGATTTTCAGAAGATTTTATGAAATTTTAAAGGAATTCATGGAATTTGATAAGATGTCTAATGATTTTAAGAAATTTTAAATATGAAGGAATTCAAAGAGGTTTCTAGGAATTTTTACAGACTTTTGCGAATTTTAACTTGGATTTCAAGAGATTTATAAGTTAATGGTTTATGTGGATGTTTAATGGATTTCAAGAAGTTTTTGAGAGTTTTAAGAAAACTTAACGAATTTTAAGAAATTTCGAAGGTTTTCATCAAAAATCCTTTAAAATTATTGAAAAGGTGTTAAAACTATTAGAAACCTAGAGAATCTCAGAGAATTTTTAAAAATTTTCAAGGAACTTTAAATTTCCTTAAAATTTTTTGAATTCCCTTAAACTTCCTTAAAAATGTCTTATTTTATGAAGTCCTTTTAAAATCATTTTAAATTCCACGAGAATATTTTATAATTACTTAAAATCTCTTAAAATTCTTAAAATCCTTTACAATTCCACGAGAATATTTATAATTCCGTAAAGTCTCTTAAAAATACGTAAAAAACTTTTATAATTTTTGAAAACTTTTCGAAATTTCCAAACGTTCCACAAAATGTTTAGAAAGTCATAAAAATCTCGTGAAATCCTTTAAAATTTCTCAAGGAACTTTAAAATTCCTTAAAATTCTTTGAATTCCCTAAACTTCCTTAAAAATCTTTGAAAATTTCATCAACTCCTTTAAAAATTCAACTAAACCTTTTAAATATTATATAAATCTCTTATAATCACTTAAAATTCCTAAAAACCTCTTAAAATCCTTTAAAATTATTGAAAACGTCTTGAAATCATTAAAAGCCTAGAGAATCTCAGAGAATACCTGATAATTATTTTGTATAATCCTTCGAAATCTTTGAATATTTTCTAAAATTTATTCAAAAAATTATATATAATACGACAAAAATAACATAGTTAACATAAATGTCAATTTCTATTTTCCCTGACAGCTACTCGCATTTCCCTGACATTTCCCTGACTTCAATGACATCTGGTCACCCTGGTTAACCCTCACCTATTAACTTGTAATTACACTCCTTACCCCTTTCCCAAACATATCTCATTAAATTTCAATCTCACAATTAAAAATAAACCCTAGCACTCCTTTTCACAAAATCTCTTGAATCGATAACGATAAAAATCATAGACTGGAAGGAAAAGAACTGTTCAAAGTGTCTTGTCCGATTCCACACGACAGCAATTTCCTGCGAAGCGTGATCGAAGCAGACGACGTCGTTGAAGGTCTTGCAAACTCGACCCAATTCTCGCTCGGTAAAACAGCAAACCCCGTACGTACACTGGGTTTACCGACAGTAAATCCCACGATTCCTCCACCCCCCCCCGCCCCTCCACATCTATCCACCTTTGCTGGTCTTTTGGATCTCTCATGCACTACGAGATCCACCTCCCCCCCTTACTCTCACCCAAACCTCAACCCCTTTGCTTTCACCTCTCACCGCTCAGCAGAGTAAACGCTTTCGCTTCGACGATTAACTCGAGTTTTGAGTGTTTGGAATGTCGAGTGGGTAAACTGCATTCAGTCACGTGCACAAATGGATGACTGCTGTGTAACTGCTTCGCCTGAATATCTCCAACAATTTCTTGAAAATTCATGGTTCAGTCGAATAGTCGACTCTAAACCAAGACGAGGGATATTAACTCTATATTTTAAGAAGCAAGATAGAAAACTTAACTTGTTAATATTAATATAATACAAAAATTGTCTGACCTACTTATAGATTAATTACAATATTGAAATTATCAAGATGAAATTAATTGCAATTTGATGAAAATTAAATAGCGAGTTTAAAATCGAGGAGAAAATCATTTGGAAAAAATTTTCTAGGTGCAGCAGTTCTCTTTTTAGAGAGATTTTAGATTTTGTGGTAATCTAAGTCACGCCAAGTGATGGGAGAAGACACAAGTGGTGGGATAAGACCCAAATGGTGGGGAAGGCCCAAGGGCGGGTTGACGCGAGACAACTCCTCTGGCCGCGTGGAGGGGATAAGCCACGCCCACTGGAATCATGACCGGTGTCAAGTGAAAACCTAAAATCTTCATAAAATCGGAACTATTTATTTCTAAAGAATTTCGAAAAATAGGTTTTATTCTCTTTTTTCGTGATAATCTTCCCCTGAAAATCTGATAAGATCAGTTTATCCTACTTTGAACACGTCGAAGACGAGTCCAAATCTATAACTAAAACACATAATCCCTGGTATCGATGAGATCCATCGGAGGGATATCTGATATTGGACACCATCTTTTCGAGGGTGCTAACCCCTAATTGTTTGTTTCACCCAAGAACGACTTTTTCTTTCTTATTTAACAGACTTCCAGCAACTCAAGAGCAAAGAGCCTTTCTCCCTCTATTTATCCCACTTTTCTTATTCTTACCCTCCATCCCCACGCCAATCTCTGTCTTCTCTTCTTACTTTTCCCTTTCAAAGTACCTCAGACTTCCAACTGTTTTCTCGTCTCAAGCAACCACTTCACTTATTCTCCCACTCAATTTGTCGGAAACGCTTTTTGTTTTACTCGATACTAACGAGTGGGGAGGGGTGTGACAGAACGATCTTTGAGAATCGACGAGTTAAAGGAAATAATGAGTCCTTTGAAACTATAATCAATAAAGCTTGGTATTTAGCTCCCCTGTTGGAAGTAAAGAGAGAGAAATCCTATTCCTTTCTATCTCAAAGATAGAAAGGGATAACGATTGTTTACACTTTTTTATTTCTTGTCTATCACCGTCTATCTCTTTCTATCTATATTTCAATCCACAATCACGCTTATCTCTTTGAATCTCCTTTTTTCTATCCCTTTTTATCTCTTCTTTATCTCCTCCTATCACTTTCTATCTTCGCCTAATCTTTTTCTATCTCCATCTGAATCCACACCAACCTCTACCTCTTTCAATCACAATTTCTTTATTCTACCCTATCTCTCGCCTATTTTTGTCTATCCCTTTCTAGCTCCATTTCAATCCACATCCACGCTTATCTTTTTGAATCTCCTTTTTTCTATCCCTTTCTATGTCTTGTCTATCACCGCCTATCTCTTTCTATCACCTTTTCAATCACCGTACCCTCCTATCTCTTTGAACTCCCACTTATCTATCTCTTTCTATCTCTGTATATACTTATCTATCCCTTTCTATCTCCTTGTTAAACTCGATTCGATTTTATCTCTTTTAATCTCCAGTTCTCTATTCCTTTCCATATCTCGCCTATTACATTCTATCTCTTTCTATTCCCTTGTCAATCACAATTTCACTCCTACCTCTTTCAATCCCCATTTCTTTATTCATTCCTAGCTCTCGCTTATTCTTGTCTATTCCTTTCTATCTCCTTATTAATTTCAATTCTTTCCTACCTTGTTCTATCTCTTACAATCCCTACTTCTCTATCTCTCTGTATCTCTGTAAATACTTATCTATCCCTTTATATCTCCTTGTCAATCTCAATTCGCTTTTAATCTGCAGTTTTTTCTTCCTTTCTATCTCCATTTCAATCCATATCCACGCCTATCTCTTTCAATACCCACATCTATATTCCTTTCTATTTTTCGACTATTCTCGTCAATCCCTTTCTGTCTCCTTGTCAATCATAATTAGCTCTTATATCATTTAATGCCCACTTCTTTATTCCTGTCTATCTCTCTCCTATTATCGTCTATACCTTTCAATCTCTCCCGTATCCTCATCTATCTCATTTTATGTCCTTGCTAATCGACATTTACTACTATGCCTCGTTGGATGTAAAAAGATAGAAAAGGATAGAGATTTTAGAGATTTTCTATCCCTCCAAAGTGTACACTTTGCATTCATGGATTGCAAAAGGGATAGAAAAAGATTGGCGTGGTTAGACGTGGATAGACGAAGGGTACAGAAAGATAGAAAGATGGAGATTCAAAAAGAAAGAGATTATTGTAGATATAAAGAGATTGGCATGGATAGGGAAGGATATATTTAAATACATTTTTTCTTTCAATTTCAATCCCAAATATTGAAAAAGATTCAAATAGATAGACTTTCTATCTTTTTACTTTCAACCGGGTGTGTTTCAAACCCCTGATTTCTCTCCCAGCTTATTTCTAAACTTATCTTCTTGATTGTTTTTCTCTTTGTTTCAATACTCTTTTCTATTCAAATTTGTTTAGAAAATTAATTTACAAAAAGGATAGAACAGAAGAGATTCAAAGAGATGAATGGATGTGAATTTAAATGGAGATAGAAAGGAATAGAGCATTGGAGATTAAAAGAGATAAAAGCGAATTAGGATTGGAAAGGAGATAGAAAGTTATAGAAAGGTATATACAGAGATAGAAAGAGATAGAGAAGAGGGGATAGAAAGAGATAGGAGATTTTGATAAGAAAATAGAGAGGGATAGACAAGAATAGACGGGATATAGGAATGAATAGAGAAGTGGGGATTGAAGGAGATAAGAGCGATTTTGAGTAATAAGAAGATAGAAAGGGATAAACAAGAATAGGCGAGAGATGGAAAGGGATAAAGAACTGGAGATTAAAAGAGATAAAAGCGAATCGAGATTAACAAGGAGATAGAAAGGGATAGAAAAGAAGAGATTCAAAGAGATAAACGTGAATATGGATTGAAATGGAGATAGAAAGGAATAGAGAACTAGAGGTTAAAAGAGATAAAAGCGAATTAATATTGAAAAGAAAATAGAAAGGGTTAGAAAAGTATATACAGAAATAGAGAAGTGGGGATTGAAAGAGATAGGTCTTGATGTGGATTGAGATGGAGATAGTAAGAGATAGCTGGAGATAGAAAGGGATAGAAAAGAGATTCAAAGGGATAAACGTGGATGTGGATTGATATGGAGATAGAAACAGATAAAGAATTGGAGATTAAAAGAGATAAAAGCGAATTGAGATTGAAAAGAAGATAGAAAGTTGTCGACATGCATATAAAGAGATAGTAAGAGATAGAGAAGTGGGGATAGAAAGAAATAGACTGAGATAGAAAAAAGATAGAAAGGGATAGACGGGATAGACAAGAGATAAAAAGGGATAGAAATTTTTTTTTGCGAATAAATAGAATAGACTAAGAGATAGAAAGAGATAGATATTAACAGAAATAGAGATAGACCCAGGGATGCAAAATGAACAGTTGGAAGAGATGGAAAAGTTCTATCCCTTTCTATATTTTCTCTTTACTTCCAACAGGGTCCCACTATAATGAAGTTAAATACACATACAATCATTTCATGAATAAAGCAAGTACTTTAATTGAAGTTGAATTCATTAAAATGTTTAAACTAGCAGCAACTCTAATGTCCCTTCAAGGGATTTAAATGACAAAGTCACATGTTCTCTTACAAGGTATAACTCTCTCCAAGTTAGACAACGGGGACTAACAGGTTCCATTCTCTTTCGTGCTAATCTGATAATTTATGGTCGTGGAGTCATATTTACCCAAGTCTTGCGTTTCTACATGTGTACTTTCTCATGTAAAATGACCTAAAGTAAAGATCCCTTAATAGCCAAGGGTCAACGACCTCAATTCCTCTTCCTTCCTGCCTTTTGTTTGTCCAAGAATCAATAAGTATGTTTCCCAGTGACGTGGAGGACGTTGCTCATTTCATTCGACCGTAATAAAGGTAGAACCTAGCTAGACCTTCTTTGTTAGGATAAGAGGGCGTGGGTGCTCGAACGGCTTAGCCAAGTCGAACAACGTTTAATGAGAAACCACTGAAATTGCTGACTCCTCGCGAAAATAAATCGCGAACAAGATGGAGAGTAGACCTACGACGAGAAAAAGCCACCTAATGCACAAGGGAATCAATCATCTAGTCTTGATGTCCTCTGATTAATGGTTTGCCCCAAAAGGCAGTTTTTGACTCCTTTTACGGTCATTTTTTCAATTAAATATGGAGATTTAATGTTCAATCCGTGACAATTAGACTGGATTCGAAAATTCGACGAAGAAAGATCCTTTTGACATTTCTTTTTTGAAGGTAGTACTCGTACTTTAGGCTCTAGGGAGTGGGAGATTTTAAGATCCTAAACGGTGACAGCGATGGAATCAAGTCAAACGTCATTGTTCCAATGATATTTAAATTATCGCCAACTCGATTGCATATTTATCCCCTCCAGTCACCTGCTCCATGAAACGAGAGTTATAAGAGGATTGAAACGATGGTAAGGAAAGGGGTGGAATTAAAGGAGGGAGGAGATATCGTCGCCTTTGGAATTTAACGAGGGACAAAGGTATCGTTCGACTTCGGAGGTCGACTTTCGAGCACTCTCAAACGGTCCGTCAATTTCCGCGCTCGTTAGGGGTATTTATTCTTGCTCGGCTCACCTCCAACTCTTTCCCAACTGTTCCTGTTCGATCTGATTCACCCAAGACCTCATTTCTCATTCTCGGTTAGTGGATTCATTTTAATTATTTCACAATATCTTTTTCCTTAATTTTTACTTCCTACCTTTTATTTCTGCCTTTTACTTTCTTTTTCCTTTTCTTTTTCTTTCATCTTCCCCTTTCACCTTTCTACGCAACTTTGTACTACCTCTTTACAGATTTCTCTTCATAACCGATTTCACGCCTCAAGTATAAGAAAGCGACAAATTAGAATTATAAAGGAGGCAGATGGCGTTATTAATTTATTGCGCAAGAGGGTTTTCTTTCTTGGGAGGGATGTTGATTTGAAAAAAAAGGGAAATCGGACTCGATGTGACCTATTTTTTTTCCCTTTCTCTACGAGCTTATTAATGAGCGACGATGTTCGGAAACGAGCGGACAAACGAGTGTTTGCTCAACAGGATTCGTGATTAGTGCTGAGGCAAGGATTCGTTAGTGAGAACTCGAGAAAATAATAGAATAAAAAATAATAGCAAATAATGTATCTACGGGTACGACCTAGTTTTAAGGTTCAATTTTGTTTTATTTTAGTCAAATGTGTGGTTTAAGTTCTGAACGTTATTCAAATTAACGAATTTTGGTTTTGATTGTATTTAAAGTATAAGCAGTTATAAAAAAAATTCATTTGCATTAACAATAATTTTTTAGGGAAGAATATGGAAAATATTTATAATTTCTATGGTTATTTTCAGTTGAAAAAACATTTTTGGAGAAAATAGAAAAAAAAATAGAAAATAGAAACTAGAAAAAAAATAGAAAAATAGAAAACAGAAACCTAAAGATTTTTTTTTAATGGAGGGTCCAAGGTTGGGAAGTGCGTTTGTTCATTGTTTGATCGAGAATCAATCCTATATCTTAAAAAAGTGATTTTACCAATATATCGAACACATTGTTGTCGAAATTCTGATTAGTTTAGAAACTGAGCGAATTGTGTGAATGTATCGAATTTAAAAAATAATCTTTAGACCATTTTCGTTTTCTAAAAGATTATTGAGACAGAGAATACGAATTTTAGAAGATTTATTGGAATTTTAGAAATATTCAAGGATTTCACGGAATTTCAAGGAATTTTATGAAATTTATCTGATTTTCAGAAATTTTAACGGATTTTACCAGTTATTGGGGTTTATAGAATCTAAGCTCATTTAAAGAATCTAAAAATTTAATAAAGAGTTTTCATTGGATTTTCAGATATTAAATAGTTTTAAGGACTTTTAAGAAATTCAAGGGATTTTTTCTAAATTTCATTGAATTTTTAGGAATTTTAAGAGATCGTGGGATTTTGAAAAATCTTAAAAGGAATTTTAAGTTATTTTCAGAGATTTTACAATGTTTCATACGATATTAAGTTATTTTAACGACTTAAGGGATTTCAAGGTATTTACGAGATTTCATGGGATTTTCAGGAATTTTAAGAGATTTCACAACATTTTATTGATTTTGTAGATTTTTTGAGGGTTTTATGGGATTTAATGAGACTTTGAATACTTTTAAGGAATTTAAAAGGATTTTACAAATCTATGGAGATTTCTAAAATTAAAATCACTAAATTATTTTTCATACTTTTGAAATCCCTTAATTTTTCCAATTCCACATTTTTTGGGAAAAATTATATGGTTTTAAAGGATTATAAAGTAATTTTGAGGAGTTTGACTATATATTTTGTGGAATTTTATTTAATTTGAGAAACTTTAAGATATTTTACGAAATATCATTGAATTTTAAGGTCTTTTAAGAGATTTCACGGAATCTTGAAAAGGGTTAAGGAATTTAAAAGGGTTTTACGAAATTTATTGATATTTTAACAATATTAAGTGATTTTACTGTATTTCGAGGAATGTTATGAAATTTTAAATGATTTTATAAAATTTTAAAGGATTTTAAGAAATTGCAAGGAATTTTAAGTTATTTTCAGAGATTTTACAATGTTTCAAACAATATTAAGTTATTTTAACGAAATTTCAAGGGATTTCACAAAATTTCATTGAATTGTTAGATATTTTAAGGGTTTTAATGGGGTTTCATGTGAATTTGAATAATTTTATATTTCGAAAATTAAAATCTGAGTTATTTTTCATAGTTTAGAAATTCTTTATTTTTTCCAATCCCACAATTTTTTGGGGAAAAATTATGAGATTTGAAAGAATTATGAAGTAATTTTAAGGAATTTGAGAAACTTCCAGACATTTTACGTAATTTAATTGAAGTTTAAGTTCTTTTAAGAGATTTCACGGAATCTTGAAAAATTTTAAGGAATTTAAAAGGGTTTTACAAAATTCCATGTCATTTTAAGAGATATAATGAGACTACGAGATTTTGAGTAATTTTAAGTAATTTTAAGTAATTTCACAAAATTTTGAAGGATGTTAAAAGGATTTTAAGATATTGTATGAGAATTTTACAATATTTCATGAGATTCTCAGGAATTTTAAGGGATTTCATGAAATTTTATAGGATTTCAAAAAAACTTTAAGGGATTTGTCGATATTTTATGGAATATTAGGTAATTCTAAGAGATTTTACCATGTTTTATGGGATATTAAGTATAATTTAAAAAACTTTGAATAGATACAATAGATTTAAAAAAATGTTAGTGCATTTTTTGAAATTTAAAGAAATTTCACTAAATTTCGAAGGATAATAAAGGCATTTTAGTTAATTTTATAAACCTCATTAAGATTCCTCAAATTAGATAAAGAATTACAAGATTTCATATGCCAAGTCTTAAAAATTCCCAATTATTCTCTCTCCTAGTAAAAGGTGTGCAAAAACGAGAAACTATAGATCATAATTGCTAGTAATAAGTAAAAAGAGGATATTTTCTCTCTTTTAAAAATGTGTTTACGTCATTAATGTAAAAAAATAATACCTTCTCTGATGAGAATGTAGAAACGTAAACAGAAGAATGTTTTTATACTTTTTCAAGATGGGAAATGGATAGTCTACTCAGGTACTCAACCCATGACACGAACTTGAAGGTTGGATGCACGAAAGGGTTTCGAGAGGAGGCAGGAATGGTTTGGAGGATCAGGAAGCATGATTTCACGGCAGGGTGGTTGGGTGAGTGTCATGCCAAGGGATGTTGGGATGCTTCATGTATCATGTATGGGAATGGAGTGGGGCAGGGGGGCGAAACGAGAAAGGGCGTCTCCGTAATGTGGAAGAGAACATTCAACTTGAAAACAGATGTCACTTCCGGAACAAACATCACATCCGGATGAAAAATTGAATCGTATTTCTAAATTTTTAGCTTTAGGGTATAAATGGACTTTAGTAGTGGGGTAAAAACTCCAGTTTCCTGTCTAGAGGAAACTGGACATTTAGGTCAGTAGTTGTACTAGGCCAATACGGGACATTTTAACTATTACTTTTAAATTACCTTATCGATACTTTAACATTACTTTAATGTTAACTTAATTATACTTCAACATTACTTTAACATTAAAGTATAGTTAAGTTATCGTTAAAGTAATGTTAAAGCATAGTTAAAGTATAGTTAAGTTAACGTTAAAGTAATGTTAAAGTATAGTTAAACTATAGTTAAGTTAACATAAAAGTAATGGAAAAGTATAGTTAGATTATGGATTACAAATGATGAACACAATATACCATACAAGATGCCCTGGCCATTAAATTAACACGGCCATTGACTCTCTTGGCAACTGCAAACAAGTAGACTCAGAGATGGTTCTGGCGAAGAAGCCAGGATTCGCGGATTAAAAGCTCGAGAATTCAGCCTCTCAAATTAAATCTTCTACAAGTCTTACAGAGTTTTAAGCAAGTTGCAGTACAAGAATTTATCATTTTCATTCAATTATAAATTCTGAAAGACTACTAGAGTTGAATTTTTCTTCGGTTATTAAAACTTGTTACATCAAAAGAAAAAAATTAAAGAGTCAGATTTACGCTCAATTACTAATGCAATCTAAACAACAGAATTTGCCCCTTAAGTTCAAGTTCTCGAGTTCAATTTCTCGAGTTCAAGTTCTCGAGTTCAAGTTCTCGAGTTCAAGTTCTCGAGTTCGATCCTGAACTTGGAAAAGGCGTGTGATGAGAAGGTGAAAAATTCGTCAGCCCCGAGGAAATTCAACTCGTTCCTAAGATATGAAATGGCTGACCTATCCTGGAGACCGAAGGGGGTTGGAGAAATTTAAGAAGGGTGGGGAATCTCATTGAATTGAATTGAAAACGCGGCAAGTTGCTCTCCGAGTGTAACTCAGTTTCTTCTCAACGGGAATTCACGACTTTCGCAGGGACCGTCCTCAACCCTCGCGAACTCCCCGAACTATAACGAAAGTCGTCTGGAAGTCGAGGCCGTGTGTCCTCGTTAGGACTTTCCAGCGATTAGTCACAAGTACGATTCGGTTTCTTAAGTTACTCTGCGTTTCTTGCTCCAGATCTCTGAGGATTCCTCAAAACTATCTTCAACTTTAGCGCTTATGGTAAAAAAGAGGAAAAGTATTGCCTGAACTTCAGCTTAAAGATAGAATTTTATCAGTTTGACTAATTTAACTAGAAATCCAAGTTTCAATATAATAATATTAAAAACGGATTCTGGGTTAAAAGCTGAGAAGAAAAGTCCTTTAGAAATTTTTTCTAAGGACAGTAGTTTCCACTTTAAAGAGATTCTAAGATTGCGCGGTAATTTAATACAGGCGGAATGGAAGGGGAAGGCCCAAGGCCAGGTTGCGAGGTGGAAGAGACCACGCCTCCGGCGGTTTGGAGAGGGAAGTTTCCGCCCACTCGGCGGTAAAGTCGATTTTAGGGCTGTTTTACTTTTCTGAGAAAACACAAATTTGGGTGGAGGTGCTGACTGCCTTCAATAAATGAAATAACATTTTTAGTGGAATTAAAGAACAGTGCTGATTGATATTAAAAAGGGAAGTTAAGAAAAATAGGCGTGGTTTAGAGGTGTATCCAATATAAGTAGACGATATTTAAAGGTTCGGCCAAGATAAATAGGCGTACTAAAATCTGGGCTGGTCAGAAAAGTGGGCGGGTCGCGTGGGCGTGGTCAACATAAGTAGGCGTGGCTTAGAGTGGGGTAAAAAGATATAATAAAGAGGTACATCTGGGTGTGATTGAAAGTGGGATTAAGGGGTGTAGCCAAAGAAATTAAAAGTGACCAAGGAAAAGGGGCGTGGTCAAATAAAATAGGCGGATCCTAAGGAATTTTAAAGGAATTTAAAGGTCAACGAATTTATACCTGGTTACGAACTATTAGAAAAAGTGGGCTGACCCTTTGGGCGTGGCAAATACAGTATAGGGGCGTGGAAAAACAAAATGGGCGTAATCATAGGGCGTGGCTAAACAAAATAGGCTGACCCCAAGGAACTTTTAAGGAATTTAAAGGTCAACGAATTTAGACGTGGTTACGAACTATTAAGAAAAGTGGGCGAACCATTTGGGCGTGGCAAATACAGTACAGGGGCGTGTTAAATTAAAGTGGGCGTTTCAAGGGGACGTGTTTAATAAAATTCAGCCTAATTTAGGTGTTTTATAAAGGGAAATGTGCCTGGTGAAGTGTTAATCGGAACTACCTCATCTCATTACAAAGAATCTTGTCACAAACTTTTGTCCTAATGATGATACCAATAAAATTAAACTCTTTTTTAATTTTACCAATGATTTCTCTGAAATAGTTTCTCCATATCGTTCGGCAATACGGAAAGAATTCGCCAGGATCCATTAGCGACGGAGCGGTCGATTTCAATTTTCGGAAGCAATTACTCAAGTGCACCAGCGCGCAATTGGTGTTTTGGCTTTGACCTTTGTATTCTGGTTCAAATGGTGGCGTGCTTGATCGAACAGGAATCTGTATCGGTGAATCGATCCCTCAACGTAGCTTTATATTCGCCATCGGCGAGTGCGACAACAAAACCTTTTGGTGGAAAGGGTTAAATGGGGGGGTTGTTGTGGGTGGGGAGGGGGATGGAGGGGGGAGGTAGTGGCGCGAATCTGCAGTTCTGGGCGTCGCGTAACAGGCCATTACTGTCGTTGCGCGCCACGGGGGCTGGCAATTTGTGATACAATTTAAAGAAGGTCGCCGAGAGAACCCACTCTGCCTACTTTATATTTCGAGTTTGTAATGGCGAAACTTTCCTAACGACCCATCCCTTTGAATTATGCACGACGCGGAGCCGGGGAAAATTTTATACTACGTGACCCACCCTGATTGCTCCTGTGTTGTCTCGCGTTGGATACGTCACCCTTGATGGTGTAATAATCCACGGAAATGAAAAAAAGGAACGATTGTCAAATGAGATTTTAGTGAGTCTAGGGATGTTCGATTCTTTAATAGGAATCGATTATTGAAGCGATCTTGAAATAGGTCCTCCAGAATCGATTCAGCTAATGATTCGAACTCATAGAATCGATTCAAAAGATCGATTAATCGGACGTTTTAGATCGATTTTGGCAGAGTCGAATCTATATTGAACATCCCTATCTCTAAAATCGCAATAAATTTCTAAAAGCCCTTTTAAATTCCTTAACTTTTTTTAAGATTTCGTGAAATCTCATTAAATCTCTTAAAATAGCTTAAAATTCAAGGAAATTTTGTAAAATGTCTAAAAGTTTCTGAAATTACTTAAAATTCCTTTAAAATCTCATAATTTTCCCCCAAAAATTGTGGGATTGAAAAAATTAAGGGAATTGAAAAGTATGAAAAATAATTCAGAGATTTAAATTTTTTAAATATATAAATTTATAAGCCCTTGCCTAATTTCACAAATCTCCATAAGCTTCGTAAGATTCTTTAAAATCCGTTTATTATCCTTAAAAATCCGAAAAATTACTTAATATTCTATATAAAATCTCGTAAAATCCCTTAAAATGATTTAAAACCCTTGAAATGTCATGAAATCCATTAAAATTTCTGAGAATCCAATAGAAATCGTAAAACCCCTTAAAAGTCCTTAAAAAATAACTTAATATCTCATAAAATATTTTCAAATATCTTACAAGTATTTAAAATTCCATCAAATTTCGTAAAATCCCTCGAATCCCTTAAAAGTCTTTTAAATTACTTAATATCCCATAAAATATCGTAAAATCTCTAAAAATTATTTGAAATACCATGAAATATAATGTAATCCATTAAAATTCTATAAAATCTTATAAAATTCCTGTAAGTTTCGTACAATCACTTGAGACTACTTAAAATTACTAAAAAGCTCATTAAATCTAAATAAATCTCTTAAAATTTCTCAAAAATAAAAGTCCTTAAAATTTCTTATTATCATAATCCTTTAAAATTACTTAGAATCCACAAAAATATCATCAAATCCGACAAAGTTACTTAAAATCACATGAAATCTCCTGAAATCCCTAAAAATCATATTTAATCTCGTGAATCCCTTGAAAGTCCTTAAAATAATTTAATATCCCATAACATATCTTACAAGTATTTAAAATTCCATGAAATTCCGTAAAATTACTCAAAATACCATGAAATCTCATTGAAACTCTTAAAATTGCTGCAAATCAACTAAAATTTCGTAAAATCCCTTGAGTCCCTTCAAAATCCTTTAAAGTACTTAATATCCCATAAGATATTGTAAAATCCCTTAAAATTATTTTAAATCCCATGAAATGTTATGAAATCCATTAAAATTCAGAATCTGCTGAAATTCCTATAAATTTTATAAATTTACTTCATATTCCTTGATATTCCTTAAAATTCGACAACCTTTTGTTGTATCCCTTAAAATTACTTAAAATTCAATAAAATCTTATGCAGTTGTTTTAAGTTTCGCAAAATCACTCGAGATTCATTAAATAACAATAGTCTCCAATTTGATGCAAATATAAAAAATATTTTAAAACTTACTCTTGAGAAGTCCAACTACCTTATTTTTACCTCAAAAGATTGGGAAACTTACCTGTAACAAAAAATAAATAATTTCATTAATAAAACTAAAATTTTAGATATACTAGTAATTATTATCCGCGCGTTTTGTGTAGGAAAAAAATATTCAATAAAATATCGCAAAATTCTTTAAAATTACTTAAAATTTCTGGCAATCCAATGAAATCTCGTAAAATTTCACAAACTATTGTTACAACCCTTAAAATTACTTAAAATCCCATGAAATCTCGAAAATTCCTTGAAATCAATTAATATTTTTAAAATCTCAATAAAATTCGAAAAACGTTTTGAAATTCCTTAAAATTATTCAAGCTACAATGAAATCTCATTAAATCTATTAAAATATCTTAAAATCCACTGAATAATCTTTTGACTGTGTTTGCTGGTGATGAGGTCTGGTTTCAACCATGAGAAGTCGAGAGGTGGTGATTATTCGACGACCTGACGTTGAATCGAGTGACGCGAGCTTTGGGAGACGGTTGTGACTGGTCAATGTTCGCTCTTGTGAGCAGATGAGAGAACTTCAAAAGGGACCAGTTTCCATACAAATCTAAGATGCTCTCGAACGGTAGGTACGCGGACAGCGTTACCTCGACAGACATTCATGATCAAAGATGTCACGAGGCAAAAGGGCAAAGAGATGGAAAGGGAGGGAGAGGAAGATAGAGACAGAAAACAGACAGATTGGGATGGAAAGCTCCTACTTGAAAAGAGGAAACGCCGGATAATCATTTCTCTACCAACAGAACCAAGAGGAGGAAGTAATATGCGAGAGAAAAAAGATGGGAGAAAAACCCAGTGATGCGTTTTCCCTTTCGATGATGTCTTTCTCGAGACGGATTCTGTCGATAGACAAAGAATAGTTTCACCTCGATTTTGACTCGTGCCATTGTGTGTTTTATCACCAATCGTTTTTCCCATGCGGGAATTCAACAAAATTTGATTAGAGTATTGGAAATATTAAAAGAATCTTGAAGCTTCTTGTGATCCTACTATTGATTCCAGTTTTGATTCCATGTTTGATTCCATTTTTGACAGTTGAGAGACTTTAGACCATGTGAGAATTTTTTCTACTGGCAAGATTCCAAGCTCATCTTTTGGTCCTTTGAAAAACTATAATCGTCAGTTTTAATGAAGAAATGGATCAAAGACGATGAGGGATAAATTCTAATTTTGGATTAAGGTTTATGTCCAAAGCAATTTCGTGATGGTCTCAGCTTAGATGAGAATGACTATAACGAGGATGAAGTCGTTACTGAGCCGTTTTGGATTAAATGTTCTTCCTTATAAACGCTATGAACGCGATGGTTCGCTTTATTACTCGGCAATGATACCAACTCGGGGAAATTAGGCGATTCGAAATGATTGACACTTAGGAAGCGGTGGTCGTAAATGTTGATTCTCTTTGATAGCTGGGTGGATATAAATTGACATCGAGTATCGCTTAGATTCAAATTGGAAAATTATTTAGTGTGAAGTTGTTATGGAGGAAAATTGCGGTTCAATTTGAGCATAATAAAGGGGGAGAGTCTCTAAGGCAGGTTTTTGGCCCACTTTAGATTTGGCCCAACAAATCCGAAAAAATCCATACAGTATCTACTACCAATAAAAAGTCAATTTGCAGTATGACCTTCAAATGACCTTGAATCTAATATGCTGGAGGTCAACGGACCTCGGTTTGGGAATCAGCGACCCCAAAAATGTATGTATGTATTTTTCTGGATTTTTTGCAGTTTGACCTTCAAATGACCTTGAATATGATATGCTGGAGGTCAACGAACCTCGGATTTGAAATCAGCGTTCACAAAAACTTATGTATGTATTTTTTTGAATTTTTTTATCGGATTTTTTGCAGTTTGACCTTCAAATGACCTTGAATATAATATGCTGGAGATCAACGGATCTCGAATTCGAATTCAGCGACCCCAAAAACCTATATATGTGTTTTTCCTGATTTTTTTAAATTGGGGTTAGCAGATACTGCATGTAAAATAACTATTGGCATTTAATCTACTCGAAAAAAGTAAGAAGAAAAGTCTATTTTGGAAATAAATGACAGTTTTGAACGTTTAAATGAACGATGAAAAAAAATGTTTTTTTGCTTTAATTTTTTTCGGATGGAAATAGTTTGCGGTGACCTAAAAATAAGGTATATGCACAAAAATCCCGAACTTTTTAATTACAAGGGTGAAAAACAACCCTTACTGTTAAACGACTTTTCGTACACCAGAAAATCGACTTGAAAATCAAAAAGAAGGCGAATTAACCCAGATTTTAAAACGCGAAAAATTATCGCTACTAATATGCTTCTCTTTGAAGGAGGTGAGAACTCTCGGAGTCACCCCTAAAAACCACCCCCTATGAATGAATGAACAATATCAGAAAGAAGGTAACACTTAACGGATTTTTAAACGTGGAAGTTTCTCTTCATTGATCCCCAATATAATAGAGAGGGTGAGAACTCTGGGTGTCACCCCAAAAACCCACCCCCTATGGAAAACACTATAAAAAAGAGTAAATCGACTTGAAAACCAAAAAGTAGGAGTATTAACTTAGATTTTTAAACGTGGAAAATTCTCTTTATTGATCCCCAATATAATAGAAAGTGTTAGAACTCTCAGTATCACTCCAAACTCCCCCCCCCCCTATGGAAAACACAGTTTCCCTAATATTAAATGCATGATTCAGAAATAGTTTCCGAGCAAGCTGAATGACCTCAAAAAAATCTGAGGCTTTGTTTATAGGGGTCTTATTACCTTTAGTTGCTTTCTACGACCTTGTTAAATTGAACGTCAGAGCTAATTAACTGGCGATACAGCACCGTGTAATCTCGCTCACCCTAGGCGTCCAATGGACGCAGGGTTACAATGAGAAAACCACAGTTTTGTAACCGCAGACCCCAATGAAAAAGCTGCTATCTAACTCCCGTTACCAGCGTTAAGCATCCAAATGTATATGCTACGTGCACTTGATCCGTTTCCGGTTGCGGTCACGCTGAGTTCGGGAGTTCTGGGGGTGAGTTTTAAAGAGGGAGATAAGAACTAAATATGAAATTTACTTTTTCGCTGAATCAAAAATTGCAAAGAGAAGTGTTCTCACATTATTTGTTATCTTTTTATAATGCAAATACCTTTCCATTTTTTTTAAATATTCCTACCTTAGAATTCCTACCTTAAAATTCCTACCTTAAAATTTCTACCTTTTTAAAATTCCTACCTAGTTCTCGAGTATTTCACGTATGACTATTTTGAATTATTTCAAGGTAGTTTGAACTTGATTGGAGTCATTTTGAACTAGTTAAGAACTTCCAAACTCCGTTATGATCAACTGAACAAGTTCTGAATTGTTTCCAACTGCTCTAAACGAATCCAAACTTCTTCTGAACTCCGAGGTTCTTTAGTGTTAATATTTATTAATGAAAGTTCTTTCCTTGACTTTGGAGTTGTTGAGAAATTTCCGAATGCATATTATGGAGTTATTTAAGCTTAAATAATGAAATTCAAAACCCACAAGTTCTTGAAATATTCTCAAGCAACGGAATCAAGATAATCGTGAAAAGCCAGAGAAGGGACTGGAAAAGGGACAAAGCCCACGACCCTAGGACACTATTGTTCGTCCCCGTACGACAGCGAATCCAATATGTATTGTCGTTGAAGACGCGAAGATGCCTCCCACCTTCTAATGCTCACCCCCCCCCCCTCACCTCCCTCTTCCTTTTCTCTTGTCCGGAGCTTTGTTCCAGGATTAGTGACGTTGCTACATAATTAATTGGTCCTGTGCTACTCCCGACGTCTGAGACTGACGTCTGCACCTCTCCAATAAACTGTATAATAAGAATCGACAATTAATCATGGGATATTTTATCGGAAAAAAACGATTTTTTTTTTTTTTTTTTTTTTTGATAAAAATGGGAAATAATTAGAAAATATTACTGATATATTTTTAAGTAACATAGTGGCTACAAAATTCAATTTTTCAATTTCCTTGACATTTTCCTGACTTTTTTCTGACCTTCAGACAAATTTAAAATCACTACACAACATTTAACATTCGTAAAAATCTGTCGAATTTAAAACAATTTTTGAAATCTCTTAAAATTCATTGAAATTAAATTGAAATTCCTAGAAATATCTTAAAATTCAAGGAAATTCATTCAAATTTGTTAATATTTCATAAGATACCATCAAGTTCTACTAATATTTTAAAAATTCCTCAACATCCTTCGAAATAAAAATAAATATATAAATAAATCCTTCTAAGAAAAATTTCAAAATCTTTTAAAATTCCTAAAAAAACTATTAAAATTTCCTGTAATCCTTCAAAATTCTATAAAACATTTTCGGAATCACGTGAAATATTTTTAAATTCCACGAGGAATTTGGAAATCTCTTAAATTGCACAAACATTTCTTTAAATTATTGGAAACATTGAAATCTGTTACAATTGGCTAAAATCTTTTGAAATTCCATGAAATCCTTTATAACTATTTTACAAAATCGTTTACAAATCATAAAAATCTCGTAACGTTCTTTAAAATTGAAGTCTATTAAAATATCTAAAAAAAACTTGAAAGCCTCCTGAAATTCCTTAAACTTCTACAAAATATTTTATAAAACATAAAAATTCTGTGAAATCATTTAAAATTCCATGAGGAAAATTTTAATTCTTTAAAATCACTTTAAAGTAATTAAAATTTCGTAAAATTCTTACGAGAATATTTATAATTCCTTAAAATCTCTTAAAATTTAAAATTTTAAATTTAAAATTCCCTCAAATTCCACAAAATCTTTCGAAAATCATAAAAATCTCGTGAAATACTTTAAAAATTTCTCAAGGAACTTTAAAATTCTTTGAATCTCTTGTAATCACTTAAAATTCCTAAAAACCTCTTAAAATCCTTAAAAATTATTGAAAATATCTTGAAATCATTAGAAAGTTAGAAAATCTCCGAGAATACCTAGAAATTATTCATAATATATGTAATACAACAAAAATAACATAATTAACATAAATGTCAATTTCTATTTTACCTGACAACTATTCGCATTTCCCTGACATTTCCCTGACATTCCTGACATGTGGCCATCCTGAGTAAATTCGCAAAGTTCGATTATTTCAATTCAGCAAGATTTTTATCTTAATTTACTGTGAATGGACTGAAGGGATGAGTATGAGGAGAAAAATAATAAAGTGTCGACTTCACTCTATTCTTTCCGTTCTCGGGGTCCGGGTCCATTTGCCAGTTTATCTAATTGCAAATCCCCGCACGTTCCGTGTGCTTTTCTATCTCGCCCGCATTTTCAGCAGGCGCTTTTCGCTTTTCTCCACGGCCGACGAGCAAAAAGGACGAAGGGGGAAATCGGCGCGGAAACATATCTAAAAGTACGCTCCAAACAATCTCGACCTTTCACGAAAAAAAAAAAAAAAAAAAAAAAAAGTAAAATAAAATAAATGCAACGAAGTGAATGCTTCTGGCGAAATATCCTTTCACAATTTCCATGGGAAAATTAACTTTTATTTCAACGTACAGAATAATGTCCGTTATTAAATATCTTTAGAAAAATATTTTCGGCTATTTCACATTTAGCAAACAATTTTGTGTCAAACAATTTTTATAATTTATAATTCCATGCACTTCACTCTCAGGAAGTTATACAAATTTTACAAAAGCACAAAATCTCAAATCTTTAATCGAAAATAATTATCAAGTCAAATATTAAAAAATAAAAAAAAAAAATAATAAATATTAAAATGTAGTTGTAAATAATTTAATGAACCAGGTGAAATCAATGCATTTGTTTGGCACAGAAACGTTAATTCAGCTTTGATGCAAATTTTTCTAGGGCAAAGAAAAGTTGGACTAAAAGCGGAAAAGCGAGTCGACAGAGGAATAAATATTCCTTTTACACGTCGGGAATGGAGGTAAGTCCATTTCGAAATGGCGGAAAAAATAATTACTCGAGTCACTTGTCCGCATAGTGGGCCGAATTTATATGAACCACTCCTCCTTCCCTCACCCCCACCCCCCTTCCCATAGGCGCAGTTTATTCCCCAGGCAACGTCCGGCGACACTGTTTTACGACGCTCTTTGCATCCTGACAGGGTATGCACAAAAACCATAAACACGACGCATCCCTGCACTGCATAAATATCAGAATGGCAAAGTGAAACTCCTACCATCCCTTTTTCTCCGAATGACCAAAGTGCATTTTTTTTTCTCTAACTGACACAAAGTAGAAAAGTTGAAATAGCTGTTTTTTTTTCTTTTATCAAAATCAAACGCTTGAACAAACAAAGCGGACATTTTAATTAATATCGTAGATGAAGATCAAGGAAATGAAGTGAATTTATAAAATTTAAAGGAATTTGACCAGATTCTGAATTTCAATGGATTTCATGACATTTCATGTAATTTTAAGGAATTTTACGACATTTTATGGGATATTATAAGTAACATTATAATTAATATCGTAGATTTGAAGATTATTTAAATTATACTAGAAGACCAATATGCTCAAGATTATTTATTTTATTTCTTATAACTTCAAGTCATTTAAAAAATACTGAAATTTTGATGATTTAAATTTAGAGAGTAGGTTTGAAACAATCTCAAATTTTAGTGGATTTTTGTCATTTTCAAGTGATTTTTATGAAGTTTCTAAGATTTTTAGGATTTTAAAAAGATTTCGTAGAATTTGAAAGTATTCAGGGTGGCCATAAGATTCAATTTTTCAATTTCCCTGATTTTTCCCTGACTTTTTAGACAAATTTCCTTGATAGAAAAGTATTAAAAATACGTATAAATTTTCGACAATAATACTATCGAAATTTTGCAAAAATTGAGTATCATATCACTCTAAATTTTTTGAAATTTAAAATCACTTCACAACATTTAACATTAGTAAAAATCTCTCGAATTTACGACAAACTTTAAAAAGATTTCTTAAAATTTATTAAAATTTCTTGACATTCCTAGAAATATCTTAAAATTTCACTATAGAATATTTAAAATTCCATGAAATCCTTTAAAATTAATTTACAAAACCGATTACAAATCATAAAAATATAATGAATTTCTTTAAAATTCCCTAAAGTTCATCATTAATCCCTTAGAATTATTATAAATCTCAGAAAATTTTATAAAATCCTTAAAAATGTCAATAAAGTGTGACGTCAAGTCATTTATTATAATAACTCATAATGCCTTATTAACAAAATAATAATTGTATCTATTGTGACGTCATGTCACTTATTATAACATATTGTTAAATTAAATCAATACTTGTATTCAACATGATACTATGCCACCTGTTAACAAAATCAATAAATGCCGTGACAACTAGTCACCAGGACTAGTCCAGGACCGGCCCTACCTCTTGGGCAACGAAGATAAGAAACTCGTAAAATCCGAGCATCTGAACACCTGGAGCCACACGAACTAGCATAATTAGAGAAATGGAAAATAGTCAATCAGCACCCCCAAGAGACTTCCAAACCAGGTCTGAGTGTACTCCACCCTTAGGACCACCCACAGGAACACCTTTTGGACCACCTACATTTCATCAAATTAGAAGGGTAAAAACCCATTAAACCGTTTATAAAAACGGGTGAATTCGCCACCAAAAATCAGTCTACCATCCGTCATCTTACTGTGCCGTCGTGCTCTTCAACCCTCCCAGTTTGGACTTAGACTCCGGACCTACGTCCTTATCCAGTAGGCCCGTTAACCTTTATCAGTCAGTCTAACATCCGATTCCATACCGTGCAGTTGGGCTCATCATCAGTCTAGCCCTCGATTCAAGACCATCAACGTCGACTCCTCTAAACCGTTCAACCACCGAAACCAGCTTGGAATTAGACTCCGGACCTACGTCCTTTTCCAGTAGGCCCGTCAACCGTTTCCGCAAGATTTAGAAGATGGTCATTATTTGGGCCATTTGATTCCACATTTATTGAACAGTCTCAATTCAGTACGAATTGAATTCAAGTCCAGTCCTTCTCCAGTGAAGTCCTCAAGTATTCTCCAATGATAATTATCCAATGAAGTTCTCCAGTGAAGTTTCAAGTATTCTCCAATGAGTATTATCCAATGATAATTATTCAATAAAGTTCTCCAGTGAAGTTCTACACGAAGGTGCGGAAGTAGAATTCCCGCTCCAGACTGCGTCCTGAGAAACGCAACTAATTTATCTACCACGGAAAGGCCGAGCCGTATCCAAATCTTAATCAACCACGAGGAAGTCTGGTACCGCTGAATGATTGCAGTTTCCAGCTCCCGAACTTCGTAGGAGTTGTTCAGAATATACTTCATCCCAAGTGGAAATTAACAATTGGCGTAGTACCGTGCTAGTACTGGCCAGAGTTAGGCAACATTGGCGTGGTACTGGAAGCCCAATACTGGCGCAGATCTGGCTGAGTGTTGGGATGATAACGCTGTTCAGTACTTATTGCCAGGTTTAGTTCGGTACTGGATTTAAGTATTGGTGCAGTACTGGCCCGATGGCCATTAACAACTGGTACAGTACTGCGCCAATGGTGCCCCAAGATTCGATGCGAAAATAAAAAACTTTTGCATTATTATTATATAATTATAATAATCTATATTTACTAACATATTTAAGAACAACATTTATTCAATATTATTCAAACAATCACTACACTATTTTTAAAATCGCATTTTATTAAAATTTTTATTCGCCGCAGGATTCGAACCTATAAGCTTCGCAAAATTCCTAGTTCTTAACGCCTTAACCATCGCGGCTAACTTACCATGACATATGAAAAATTTTTGGCTTTAAAGATTTGAACAATTTACTGGTTAAAAGTTTCTTCTTTTATAATCAATGAATGATTCTTTCTGAAATTATGAAATTTTCATTCAATTATAAACTTGATTTATGAAGTCTTCGAAATTTAAAGTATATAAAATGATAAAATTTAAAAAATTGCAAAACACCCGAAAAAATATATTTGGTGTTTTTCTGTAATATATAATATCGATAATAAAAAAAATGTTATTATTTCCGGGATTTTAAATTTTGGGATTTTTATCTTTTTTCGATAGTTTTATATTTTTATGAAATTTTGAATTTCATAATCGTTATTATTTTTGAAATTTTATAATTTTGAGAATTGTAATTTTGGAAAATGTTTAGATCCTTGCCAGTTTCGTACCAATACTGGCCTTGAAGTTGGCATGAGTCCGCAGATCCAGTGCTGGTATTTTTTTTATTACTGTACAAAGCCAGTACTAGGTCGATTCTGGAATGCCGATATTGGAATTTGCATTTGATAGAGTACTGACCCAATGGTAAAGTTAGTACTACGCCAGCTATGGCTACCCAATATTGGCACATTACAACTGGCGTGGTACTACGCCAGTTGTAAAAATCGGCTCTACCATGTAATTTCCACTTGGGATATCTAATAAAACGGTAAGTCCCAATTTTACTAATCCCCCTCTTAATGCAATTATATTTTTAATTGTGCTCCCCATTTACATGCTGCATAAAGGATTCCTGACGAAGCTCTTCTAAACTCTATTATTAATTGATTATTGTAAACCTCCCCGACTACCACTCTGTTCAGTTATCCTCATCCCCGACTCTAGTGGCATTGTGTGATAATTCTATTATCGCATTTTCCACCGGATAGAAAACGAGGAACAACAAATAAAATATAAATAGGTAAGTGCGTCTATTATCTCGGACGTCACAAAAGTCTTTTAAACGTCATTAAAATCTCAATTCTATTAAAATTCTGGGAAATTCCATGACTGAATTTAAAATCCTTTAAAATTCTCAGAAACCTTTTCAATTTCGAAATTTCAAGACAAGACTTAAAATTCCAGAAACCTTTCTAAAATCTTTTCAAATTTCACGAAAAACCTACGAAATCTCTTAAAATTTGAAAAAATCTCTTAAAATCCCCAGAAACTTTTTGAAATTCTTTAAAATTCTACGATAACAATTAAAATACGTTTTTATCCTTTAAAATGCATTAAAAGTATTAGAAATCTTGTCAGCTTCCATTAAATTCTTAAAAATTCCATGAAATCCTTTATAATCATTTTACAAAATCGTTTACAAATCATAAAAATCTCGTGAAATTCTTTTAAATTCCCTAAAGTGCATTAAAATTTTTATAAAAACGCTTGAAATAAAAAATTTTTCAAAAATCAAAAATGACTTGAACTTTTTTTAAATTCTATAGACTATTAAATTTCAGGAAAAATTTCAAAATCTTTTAAAATTCCAAACAATGTCTTAAAATTTCCTGTAATCCTTCCAAATTCTATAAAACATTTTCAGAATCTCTTAAAATGCACAAAAATTTTAGGGTAATTTTATTGAGGGATTTCAAAAGAATTTCTATACATACATGATTTTAAAAAGAATTTATAGAATTTAAAAGGATTTCGAAGGTTGTAGCAAAATTTCAAGGGATTTTATGAGATAGTTCTAATTATTAAAATATTTTGTAGAACTTTTAAGGATTTCATGGAATTTGATAAGATTTTCAAAGATTTTAAATGTTAAGAAATTCCAAGACGTTTTTAGAAATTTGTAGAGATTTTTGCGAATTTTAACTTGGATTTCAAGAGATTTATAATTTTAATGGTTTTTCTGGATTTAAGGGATTTCAAGAGGTTTTTAATAGTTTCAAAAAATCTTAATGAATTTTAATCAATTTAATTTCAAGACAAGTTTCATCCTTCCTACAAATTTAGCTAAAAAATAAAAAATCTCACTTTCAACGCCCCTTACCCACATGATCTCATCCCTTTGCACTTTTCATCACCTTTCATTTACCCCTTCCTTTCAAAGTTCATTTTTCTTTCTCATCTCTCTTCCCAATGTTCACTCAAAACTCAAAAGACGTGAGAACAGGTCTCATCTAAGGAAATAGAAAAGGGGAATAGTAGTTCGTAGGCCTCTTTTTTTTCTATTCCAAACCAGATACTGTTGTCGCTTTTCTTTCGAGCTTTTTGAGAATTCGGTTGGTGAACGGGGGGTAGGGGGGAGGGAGATTGGTGAAGGGTTGTTAGCGGGGTGTTTCGTGATAGAGGACCTTCTCCCTCGTTCTTACGTACAACAGAAGCTCTTCGAAAGAGCCACTGCATTAGGTGATTGCACCGGAGACAAGTAAAGCCCCTCCCCCCCTCACACCTCCAGCCAGGACGACCTTTTTCCTATCCGAGTGAGCTCGAAAAGGAACTTCACTATCCTCACGCCTCCGTTACAAGTTTTATGGAGAGTGAAAGAGCGCGTCTCGCTTTCTCTTTCTTTCTCTTTTTACAACTCCCCCTCACCCTCCCCCAACCCTAGCCCTTCTCACCACCGCTTTTCCCCAATATCTTCTCTGCAGCAGAGCTTGGGCCACGGATAGTTTAAAAGTTAAACACAGATTGGAAATTGGCATTTCTTACCTCACTACGGGCAAAGTTAACGGCGAGCAGACCTGGTGAAACTTTTACAATTCGACGATCCGCCCAGGGGCAGAAACTGAGTCGAGAGCTGCGAATTTGAGAGATTTAAACGTGGAAGATTGAGACAGCGGAAGTTAGGTAAGGGAATGAAATATTTTAGTGTGAAATTGTTCCGTTAGTAAGTTAGAGAAGGGAATCGTTAATGAGAAAGGAACTAGAGGTAGAGGGTGGTTCGATTTTTTTTTTGCAGGTAATAGGTAATTTGATATACCTATGCCTACGCCAATGCTCTGTTGACTGATTGGCTCGCGCTTGACACGGTCTTGCTGAAACCTGAACTATCTACTTATCCGACAGGAATTTACTATGGAGACTTTTTGCGTTTATCTCCACATGGACTAAAACCTGTAAATTAATAATTTAGAAATCTCATAAAATTTTATAAAATCCAGAAAAATAAAAATAAAGTATTTTAAAAGTCATTAAAATCTCTTAATTCTCCTAAAATTCTTGGAAATTCCAATGACAACATTTAAAATCGCTTAAAATTCTCATAAACCTTTTAAAATTTCGAAATTCCTTGCAATTCTATGACAAGACTTAAAATCCCTTAAAATTCTAGAAACCTTTCTAAATGTCTTAAAACTCGAAAAACCTTCGAAATCTCTTAAATACATTTTTATCTTTTAAAATACTTAAAAAGTATTAGAAATGTCAATAAATTTCATGAAATCCTTAAAAATTAGATAAAATCTTTTCAAAATCAGAAAAATCTGTTGAAATTCCTTAAAATTCTTTAAAATTGTATGATAACAATAAAAATACCTTTATATCCTTTAAAATAAATTAAAAGTATTATAAATATCATTAAATTCCATCATATCCTTAAAAATTACATAAAATCTTTTAAAAATCATAAAAAAATCTCTTGAATTCTATTAAAATTGCCCGAAGTTTCCTGAAAACATTTAAAATCCCTTAAAATTCCCTACAGTTCTTAAAAATTTTTGAAAATTATTATATATAAATTCCTTTGAAATTCCGCGAAACATCCGGAAATTCTTTAAAACGGTTCGATATCTTTTAAAAATCCTAAAAAGTCCTTTAAAATGCCGCTCTAAAAAAATAATATAACGAAATTTTTTTTAAATCTCAGATACATTGATTTTCTAGTAGAAAACAAAGAAGAAAATGTACAAAAACGTCGATTTTTCAATAAAATACAAAAAATTCCTGATCCTAAATGAAATTCGCATGTTTTTCCCGGTTTTTCCCGGTCAACTAAAATTCCCGGGTTTTTCCTGATTCTTCGGTCCGCTAGACACTCTGGAACTGGTTTAAATTTCTCTGAAATTGTTACTGTCTCTTTCACCCTTTTAAATGAAAGTTATTGCGACATTTTCCGTTTTTAAAGTTGCGATCCATAAATAAAATAAGTATCCAAGTTGTATGTAAATAGGTTCTGAAGTTGAAAGATTGTTAATTTAAAAAAATGGAGCAGAGAAGGGAGAGGTAATCGCTTTGAAGGCTATTAACTCGACGAATAGCGAAAAGCTTCTCTGTGTTCAGACCGCGTGCCATGATGCATACAGTGGTGTGAAATTTCCATACAAATAAGCTACTGTGTTTATATCCTTGCCGAGTTTGCATACCGGATAGAACCAAAGGTAAACAGTAAAAAGTCACTTGACTTCGAATAATATCCGCAACAAACACTTTATCTACAACATGAGTGATTAATATTTTCTTGATAGACATTTAAGATAGTCTTTTATACGTTAAACCGACCCTTATATCTTTTTTCGAAACAAGCAACTTCATACATTGAATTCTGTTAAAGACTAAATTTAATAAAATGTAAAATGTACCAAAAAAGTTGTGGTAGTTCAAATGAGAGAATTTTTGTATTTACTGTATATTTTAAACTATAAATACTGTGTAAACATTAATTCATTTCTAATAACATTAATTGATGTTTACACAATGTTTATAATTTAAAATTCAATCAATACAAAGAAAAATCTCTTGAAAATCCTTTAAAAAATTACAACTTTTTGAAAACCCTTAAAATTTGACGAAAACCTTCGAAATCTTAGTAAATTCTAAAAAATCTTTTAAAAATCATAAAAAGCTTTTGAAATTTCTCAATAAAATTCCATATAAAGTTTTAAATTAAATAATTTAAATTTAAATAGTTTTAATTTAAATCCCACAAAATACATTTTTTAAAAGTCATAAAAGTACCTTGAAGTCCAATTGAAATCTGATCAGTCATAAAAAATTCTAAAAATTCCCAGAAACTTCTTGAAATTCTTTAAAATTCTACGATAAAATTTAAAATCCCATTATCTCCCATGAAATCTTTAAAAATTCTATAAAATTCCATAAAATTCCCTGAAAATTCCTAGATTTTCAATATGTATTTCGAGTTTAGACTCGTGACAAAATCATTATTAACGAAACCAAATTCAAAATTTCAAACTCAATTCACGTGTGGAATTTACGATTCGGCAAGTATCGATTGTCGAAAATCACTCAATTATCTTTTTAGAATAGAGAAGATTATAAAAAAAAACTGTATTTAATCGAAATAGAATTTGATCCACTAAAAAGGTGATATACGGGACAGAGAATAACTTGTTGAATAAAATCACGAGTATGGTATCAATTTTCCAGAAAAGGAGTTTTCCGGAGACGTATGGAAATGAGGGGGTGTAACTTGAAAAAGAAGTGGCTCGAAACACGCCCTCAGGCCACAGGAGGGAGGATTAGTTTGAGAGGAAAAACGACGACCCTGAAAAGAAATACCGTGGGGTGAACAGGCCGTGAAAGAGTGGCGTGGGATGGGGTGGGGAGGGGGGGGGGGGGAGGAGAGCCTCCACCAGATTCACGAGATAAATCGGACGATGGCTTTAAGCTAGCAGGAAATTGCATAAAATTGAAAAGACGACGTCGCCCCTGGTGTTCCTCTAAAATTGAAGAAAAAAACTTGACGGATCGCCTGATTGGCCCATTTGCAACGGCTCAAATCGTTTAATGACCAGGAGACCAGGTGAAATTGAATTTTACCTTCAGAATGCACTTCACTCTATAACAGAGACCTCTATTTTTAAAAAGAATATTTTATTTCTATTTCTGAAATGCAGATTTTTTTTTAAATAATATAAATCAAGAAAAAATTTATTCGAACGTTTATATAATTAAGTTATCATTTGAAATTTAGAAATTTGGAAGATTTTATAGTGAAGGTCAGTAAATATGTGATTAATGGTACAGTGGCGTCAAACTTGGAAAAGTTTCAAACCCAAGATCGAAAACTTTAGGAACTAGGGATGCAGGTACCGCCATGATCCTGAAAATGGAGCATTAGGAAAAATTCGATGGAACTATATAATAGCAACAGAAAGAGTGCAAGAGATAAGTCAGAGAAAATGTTCCGGACAAAACAGCATTTTTCACGTCGAGTCAAATTTTGTTGAAATTCGTTTTATGATGTTCTGTATATCGAGTCGCAGAGATTTGAAAGACTTTAGTTACATCAGAATTTGATACTATTTTTTTTTTAATTGTTATTTTTAAGGATTTTTATACGAAATAATTATTTTAAATGATAATCAATCAGGAGATACTCTTTTATATTAAACTGAACAGAAAAATTCAATGTAAACTCTTTTATCAAGTCATTTTTGAATTTTAAAAGATTTTGTGATATTTTTTATTTCAAGAATTTTTTTTTTTTTTAGAGATTTTACTGCACTTTAGGAAATTGTAAAGAATTTGACGAGATTTTTATGATTTGTAAACGATTTTGTAAAATAAATGTAAAGGATTTCAATAGGTTTCCTATAATTTAAAGGAATTTTTGTGCAATTTAAGAGATTTTTAGGAATTTTAAAAGATTTTGAAGTTTTTCTTAGAATTTAAAGTATTTTAAAGGATTTTGAGAAACTTTAAAAATATTAGTGAAAATTGAAGGGATTGCATGAAATATTAAAAAATTTGAAGGGATTTCGTGGATTTTTAAGATGTTTCTAAGAATTTCTATGAGTTTCAAGAAAATTCAAAAAAGTTGTTGTAAATTCGAAAGATTTTTACGAATGTTAAATGTTGTAAAATGATTTTAAATTCCAAAAGATTTAAAGTGATATTATATGAAATTCCTGGAAGTAAATGTTCTTCAGATTACTTAATATTTCATAAAATATCTTAAAGTTGCTTAAAATTACTTAGAATCTCCTAAAATATCATTATTTCCCATAAAATTACTTAAAATCGCATGAAATCCCTTGAAATTCTTGAAAATCCAATGAATTTTAAGAAATTTTAATTACAATAAATTTAAATTTAAATTTTTATCATTTTTTATTTTAATTATTTTTAAGTGATTTTAAAGAATTTAAATTTTCCTCATGGAACTTTAAAGGATTTCACTAAATCTTTTGAAATCCGCGTTAAAATTCATGAAAATCTAAAAAAATTCCTAGAAAGCTCTTGAAATACCTTCACATTTAAAATCCCTTTTAAAATCATCAGAAATCTTATCAAATTCCATGAAATCCTTTAAAATTCCATAAAATCTCTTAATAATCAGAAAAATCTCTTGAAGCCCTTTAAAATTATTAGAAATCTCATAAAACTCCTTCAAATCCATAAAAATTCCATAATGTTATTTAAAAATAGAAAAATTTCTTGTAAAACTTTAAAAAATGTAGAGCTTTTGAAATCCTCTTAAATCCTACTAAATCTTTTATAAATCAAAAAAATATTTCGAAATCTCTCCATAAGATTCCCTGAAAAACTTTAAAATCTCTTAAAATTCCCAGAAAATTCGTGAAATTTTAAGAGATTTTTGAGGAAAATTCATGAAAATCTCTAAAAATTCCTAGAAACCTCTTGAAATTCCTTCACATTTAAAATCCCTTATAAATCATTAGAAATCTTATCAAATTCCACGAAATCCTGTAAAATTCCATAAAATCTTTTAAGAATAAGAAAAATCTCTTGAAATACTTGTATGTAAATTATTAGAAATCTCGAAAAATTACAAAAAATCCCTCGGAATTTTCAGAAATCGTTTAAAATAGAAATTTTTAAATTTAAATTCAAATTTTTTATTCCTTAAAACCTCCTAAAGCTCCTACATCAAACTGAACAGAAAAGTCCTTTAAGAAAATTATGTAAGACGCATAATTTCAATGTTAATAAGCCTTAAATGCGCCGCGCCAATCAGGCATTACAACATTGGCGTAGGCAAAGTTTTTTGAATCGCAATTTAAACGTCCCTCAAAACTAAATATCCAAATTAACAAAATATTAATAAAGAACTTTTCTTCCTATTTTTTCAAGCGAAGTCAAATACAGTTATCCTTTCGTTCAATTTTTGAAATTGGATTCGATCTATGATTTACACTGAACATAATTCGACACAGGGAAACATGGTTTTAGTGCAGGATCGTTATTCGACAAACTCGAACCAAAATCCCCCTGCCCACGCCCCCTCAATTATTGAACTGCTTTCGAATCCAGATCCGTAACAGTGCGGTGGCAAATGTAAATTCTGAACACACAGGTTTGGAGACTGGTCATCAATTTTACACTGTAAGTCCATACCATATAGCAATATATATAGCATACTCCCTCAACCTACAACTATCCTCGCAGCTCGGAGCCGTTGTAAGAGGATTATGTCTCTGGGAGTAGGAACTTCCGCTTTTTCCACTCTACTCCCTCTCCTACCCTTAATATTTCGATATAAAAACAGAACGAATGGAATATTTTGTTCAGAGGCAAAAAATTGTACGTTAAAAGCAATAAATGAAATTTGTTGAATATAGGGACGTTCTAGTTAACTCATTAAATATTTCAAAAAGGTTTCCACCAAAAAATTTATATTTGCAATTATAAAGCGAGAGAAAACTTTGTGTGTCAGGTCGGAACGGTTTTTTTATAATGCAAAACACTGAGCCATGAAAACTGAAAACCACCCGAAAACAAATATCATTTTTTATAAATTTATATAAATTGATATCCGATAAATTCTTGTAGGACTCGTATTTCATTAGTTCAATCTTGAACAATAAAGAAGTACTTTCTTTCAAACGTAAAAAAAGATGAATTTTCCCTAGAGGAAGAGTTATAAGAAAGTCCTTTTTTCTCAACAGAAAAAAATCAACCTTCTTCCCGCTTCGTCCACTTCGTTAGCCGAAACTTTCTTGAAATTCGCCTCGATCAAAAGTTTGGTAATTGCGTGGCGCGGAGGACTGAAGAAAAAGTTAAGGAAAAATTGGTCGGTTTCAGGTGAAAAGTGTGACGCTCTATCAGAAATCTCTCGCAGTAAACAGCAAACGGAATAGCTCCTCGAGTCAGACGATAATCACAATGTTTTTTTGGCAAGAACTTGAACGGAGAAAAACAGCCGCTGGGAAACTTTGTTCTGGGACAAGTAACGAGTTGAAAATGGATTTCCTTCAGCAAATATGTTTTTCCCAACGATATGAACTCCCCGGAGCTCAAAGACGCGTCCCCGATTTCAAATCGAATTACACCTCTCTCGTTTTCGCAAATTGGATTAAAACCCGGATCGAAATGAAAGCGATATGCCGCGATTCAATCACCTTTTTTTTTATCCCTGTAGCATAAGGAAAAACAAGACGGAATTATTTTGGGAAATTTTTGGAGTTTGCTACTGGAACCAAAATATTTGGATTAAATTGAAAATATTTTTATCGTTTCGAATGAATCAATCAAAATTCCCTAAAATTCAACAAAATCTTTAGAAAATAATAAAAATCTCGTGAAATCCTTTAAAATTTCTCAAGGAAATTTAAGATTCTTTAAAATTTTTTGAATTCTCTAAACTTCCTTAAAAATCTCTTAAAATTTCATAGAGTCCTTTTAAAATTCAACTAAATATTTCTAGGAATTTTAAGGGAATTTGACGATTTTTAAGTGATTTTAAGAAATTCTAAATGTTAACAAATTTTGTGAAATTTTAAAAGATTTCACAGAATTTGATAAGGTAAAGGGATTTTAATTGTTAACGTAAAATTTTAATAATTTTCTGGGAATTTGAAGATATTTTAAAGTTTTTCAGGGAATATTATGAAGAGATTTCAAAATATTTTTTTGATTTTTAAAAGATTTAGTAGAATTTAAGGGGATTTCAAATTCTGTAAATTTTTAAGGATTTTCAAGAAATTTTTCAATTTTGTAAAAGATATGGAATTTTTATGGATATGATGGAGTTTTATGAGATTTCTAATAATTTTAAAGAGTTTCAAGTGATTTTGCTGATTTTGAAAAGATTTTGTGAAATTTTAAAGGATTTCGTGGAATTTGATAAGATTTCTAATTATTTTAATGAATTTCTTTAAAGGATTTTAAATGTGAAGGAATTTCAAGAGGTTTCTAGGAATTTCCAAGATTTACATGAATTTTAACGTGGATTTCAAAATATTTATGATTTTGAAAAGTATCGTAGAATTTTAAGAAATTTCAGGATATTTCGTGGAATTTTAAAGGAATTCATGCAATTTTAAGAAATTGTAAAGAATTTTAAGGGATTAGAAATATTTTCAAATCATGACGGTTTTTAGGAGGTTTTTAAGAATTTTAAAAGATTTCGACGAATTCAAGCGATTTTTAAGGTTTTCATGAAATTTTGAGGAATTTAAAACATTTTGAAGGAGTTTCAAGGGGTTTTAAGGACTTAAAACTTTATACTTAAATTTAAAATTTCTTATTTGAAATGATTTCTAATAAATTACATAAAAAACTTTTAAGAACTTTAACAGATTTCAACGAATTTTAAGCGTTTTCGAAGGTATTCGTGAAATTTTAAGTGATTTCAAATCTGGGTGTTTTAAGAGATTTCAAAAGGTTTCTGAGCGTTTTAAGGGGCTTTAAGGAATTTTAAATGTTGTAATAAAGTTTCCCGGAATTTTAAGAATTTTAATAAGTGTCTGCGTATTTTAAGGAAATTTTATTGAGGGATTTCAAAAGAATTTTTATACATGTATGATTTTTAAAAGAATTTGTAGAATTTTTAAGGATTTCATGGAATTTGATAAGATTTTAAGAGATTTTAAATGTTAAGAAGTTTTAAGAGGTTTTTATGAATTTTTCGAGATTTTTGCGAATTTTAAGGGACTTTAAGTAATTTAAAATGTTGTAATATAATTTACAGTAACTTAAAAAGAAGTCAAAAGATTTTAATAATTTTCAAAATACTTTATGGAATTTTAAAGAATTCTGTGAAATTTCATAAGATTTATAATAATTTTAAGGGATTTTCTGATTTTTAGAAGATTTTATAGACTTTTAAGGATTTTATGGAATTTCATGAGATTTCTACAAATTTATTAGATTTTAAAAGACGTCTAGGGACTCAAAACATTATCATATAATTAAAAAAATTTCAAGCAGTTTCTAAGAATTTTAAGAAAACTTGTCACGAATTTTAAAAGATTTCAAGAGAGTTCTACGAGTTTTAAAATATTTTATAGGGTTTCAAGGATTTTCAAATTTTCAGGTAATTTTATTGATTCCTCTAATCTTTAAAAGATTTTCTAGAATTTTTAAAGATTTCGAGGGTTTTCGTCAATTTTTAAAAGATGTGGAATTTTTATGGGTTTGAGGAAGTTTTATGAGTCTTCTAATAATTTTAAAGTTTCAAGAGATTTTTCTGATTTTTAAAAAATTTTGTGAAATATTAAAGGATTTCATGGAATTTTTATTTAAAAGGATCTATTTTTGTGGATATTATTATTATCTTTCGGAAAGAGAAATGGAGAATGTGTATTACAAACTGGCGCATGGAAGGCATCCTCATTAAAACCTATTACAGGAACGACAAAAGTGGCTGTGGATAGGGAACATTACCAGCGACGTTTATGATACTATTAACTTTATTATGGTTGCACTGAGGGCTAAGACCCATTGCCAGTATAGATCACAAACACTACCACATACAAATACAAATGCAGAGAAACACATACACATGTACGTGACATCCCCCCGACCCACCCCAAACTGGCCTACCATCTGCCTCTGGTACCTTACGCTCGAACGCAATATCGAATTTCGATTAATCGATTGGACGACCATTACGCGGTACGCGCTCACGTCCATTAATAAAAGGGCTTAATATTGCAAAGAGGGTTGTCGTTGTCCACCGGTCGCGTCTATCTTCTTTGTCGACGACACAAGAACGAAGTCTACATTTTTAATGTTAGCAACCTGACTTTGTATAATATTCCACGATGACAGACAATTTTATTAATATTTGTTTCGAAACGAGAAACGAATTAGAAGAAAGTATTCTACGATTAAAATAGAACCGAAAAGTTATATGTGAAATTTTTCTAGGATTAGTGTTACCTACGCCAATGCCATCGCAGCTAATTGGTGCGCGCTAAGTTTCTCTGAAAAAGTAAACGTAGGGAACTGTTACACGCCGATTTTGATGAAACTTGGCAGATTTGTAGAACTGGGAAAAATAATCAACACCTATTTTTTATATCGGCCTATAAACAATTTTAAGGGTAGTCTTTAGATTTCAGTGTCAACAAATCGGGTGATTCAGAAGGTGACATGTTTTTAAGGCAGATCCAATATTTACGTTCTTTTTCAATATTATATAATTTATTATATTTTATTTCTCTAATCTCCTAAAATCTAGGTTTAACTTTGTGAAAATCTCTAAAAATTCCAAGAAACCTTTGAAAACCTGTGAAATCGCTTAAAATTCGTGAAAATTTACTAAAATTTTCAGAAACTTTTTGAAATTCCATGAAAAACTTTAAAATCTTTGAAAATTCTTGAAATTTTAGGGTAACATTTAAATTCTCTTTATATCTTTTATATTGTCACTTCAAAAAAATATTAAATAGAAATCTTATCAAATTCCATTAAATTCTTTAAAATTTCTCAAAATCATTTAAATATCAGAAAAATCTCTCGAAATCACTTAAAATTATTAGAAATCTCATAAAATTCCTTAAAATTTCAGGATAATATTTCAAATTTCTTAAAATCTCATAAAACTCTTACAAAGCTTTTAAAATCCTTAAAAATTTCACGAAATATCCTGAAATTATATGTAATTCTACAAAATCATTTTAATATCCTAAAAATCTCTTGAATTTCGCAAAAATCATTTAAAAATCGATAAAAATGCACATAAAAACCTTGAAAATCATTAATCTTTTGAAATTAATGTTAAAATTAGTGAAAATCTCTAAAAATTTTAAGCAACCTCTTGAAATTCCTTCACATTTAAAATCCCTTAAAATCATTAGAAATAATCTTATCAAATTCCACGAAATCCTTTAAAGTTTCATAAAATCTTTCAAAAATCAGAAAAATCTCTTGAAACCCTTTAAAATTATTAGAAATCTTATGAAACTGCATCAAATCCATAAAAATTCCATAATATCTTTTAAAAATCGAAAAATTTCTTGAAAACCTTTAAAAAGTTTACAGCCTTTGAAGTCCTCTTAAATTCTACTAAATCTTTTAAAAATCAAAATAATACTTTGAAATCTCTCCATAAAATTCCCTGAAAAACTTTAAAATCTCTTAAAATTTCCAGTAAATTCTCGAAATTTTACGAAAATATTTACCATACATCTTTAAAATCTGTTCTTAGTATCAGAAATCGTATCAAATTGTGTGAAATGTTTTAAAGTTTCACAAAATTTCTTAAAATTTAGAATTTCTAAAAATCACTTAAAATTCTTTAAAATCTCTTAAAATTACATGAATTCCTTTAAAATTTCACCAAATATCTTGAAATTCCTTAAAATTCCTAGAAATATTTTTAAAATCCTCCGAAAAATCTTTTGAATGTCGTAAAAATTACTTAAAAATCGTCAAATTCCCCTAAAATTCCTAGAAACCTCTTGAAATAAAAAAAAATGTCTCGAATATATCGCATATATATGTTGTTTAGAATCTGATTGACTTTGGAATAACTTGAACTTATAAGAAGAAAAACAAAATAATCGGGAAATAGGGAATTCAATGAATTTTAAAGTTCCTTGAGAATATTTTTATAGGATTTCACAGTATTCTGCGTTCAAAATAAAACAGAAAAGTTCTTTGTGAAATTCTTTTGGGATTAATTGTTTCCGTTTTACAAAAATTTGAAGCGCGCACCTATCAAAATTTAAGTGCTACCTACGTCAATGCCATTGCAGCTAATTGGTGCGCTCTAAATTTCTCTAAAACGACAACTATAAAGTCTAGAAAAATTTCGCAAAAAACAATAATAATAGATTATTGCGAACTTAAGGGCATGTGATACTTTGCCATAAGAGAAAATTTGTTAAACCAATTATACATTCATAATAATAAATATTTTAAGCTAATAAGAGTCAATAAATCTTAAGATTGCACTAAAATAAAGACTATTAGTATAACTAACAATATCAATGCTAATTCATTTTGGCACTTTAGAGAAGGTATATTGCCGGTCTAACTATTGCAAATAGCAGAGACAAGTGGCAAAGGGGGTGAGAAGCGTTAGGTGGGAATTTAATTAGGTCCAAAGTCCTGTCTGCTTGACCAATGGCCGTGAACGAGGAGCATTGCTTGATTTGCTCCTGAAACTTGTGTTCGTGTTTGGATAGCGTACACAAACACCTAGATATACTAGCGCATAACAACATGATGCTTAGCTCATTGTGCCACCAAATTCCTGAGTCCCGAGTGTCTCTGATATGATATTCAGATATTGTTAAGACATATCGCCAGGAAGCGTGCCACAGTTGGCTAAATTCAGTTTATGGGCGACGAATCACATTGGGATGTATCATATGCTTGTCTAAATGTGTAAAACGGTCCGGAAATAAGCATTTCTACTAGGGATGTTCAATTCCGATTCGATTCTCCAAAAGATCGATTCTTGAAACAAAAATCGATTTTTTACACCCGATTGTTTGCTATTCGATTTTTAAGAGAGTCAATTCTTTACCCTGCGAATAGAACAGTTGATTTTTTAAACGAAATGACAAAATTAATAAATTAAATTACACTGAGAAAACTGTTTCGTTCGGACAACAAAACTTTTTGTTGGTAATTGTTGCTGTAGAAGCAACAAAAATTGTTTGATTGTGCTAACCAAATCTTGGTTCTTTCAACAAACCTTGTGTTAAACCAAGAAAATTCTTTTAAACCGACAAAATCTCAGTTTAGCTGAATTAACTAAGCTTTGGTTGGTTCCACAAAAATTCGGTTGGCACAACCAAGAATTTTTGTTGCTTCTATAGTAACAAAAAGTTTTCTTGTCCAAACCAAAGTGTAAATTAAATTAAAATAATTAAATTAATAAATTTAAATGTTAAAAAAAAATGGATAATGTCATAAATGCATTAAAAGCATTGAAGATGAATTCTTGCAGAATCGATTCTTTGATTCAGATATTTTAGAGAATAGATTTTTTTTTATTCGATTCAGAATCAATTTTTCTAAGAGAATCGAACATCCCTAATTTCTATTGACTAACACCAATAGTCTCCAATTTGATGCAAATATAAAAAAATATGATAAAACTTACTCTCGAAAGGTCCAACTACCTCATTTATACCTCAAAAGATTAGGAAACTTACCTGTAACAAAAAATAAATAATTTCATTAATAAAACTGAAATTTTAGATACACATCTTTTGCTAATAGAGAAAATAATTGAGAATTTGTAATTCTTGAAATATAAAATCTTTTAATTCTTTATCTAATTTCAGAAATCTTCATAAGTTTTATAAAATTCCTTAAAATGCCTTTATTATTCTTCAAAATTTGGTGAAATTCCATTAAAATTTCGTGAATTCATTTGATATTTCTTAAAATTACTCAAAGTCCAATAAAGTCTTATTAAAATTTCTGAAAATCCACTGAAATTTTGTAAAATCTATTGGATCCATTCAGTCTTTAAAGTTATTTAAAATCCTATGAAATTCCTTAAAATTCCTGACAATCCTATGAAATCTCGTAGAATTCCTATATGATATCTTAAAATACCTTTAAAATCCTTTAAAATCTGGAGAAATTCCTTAAAATTACTTAAAACTCCATCAAATTTCGTTAAATTTCGTTAAATTCTTAAAAATTCTTGAAAATCCAATATAATTTCACCAAATCCTTTAAAATTTCTGGAAGTAAATGATTACAGATTACCTAATATCTCATTAAATATCTTGAAGTTGCTTAAAATTACACAGAATCTCCCAAAATTTCATCATTTCCCATAAAATTACTTAAAATTCCATGCAATTTCGTAAAAAGGCTAAAAGTTTTTTAAATTACTTAAAAAAAATTAAAATTAAAATTAAATTAAAATTCCACAAAATATATATTCAAATTCCTTAAAATTACTTTATAATCCTTAAAAATCTCATAATTTTTCCAAAGAAAATGTAGAATTGGAAAAATGAAGGGATTTAAAAATTACTCAAAATTCCATTAAATTTAGTTAAATGTTTTAAAATTCCTCAAACATCTTAAAGTTGCTTAAAATTACTTAGAATCTCCTAAAATATCATCAAATTCCATAAAATTACTTAAAAACCCATGAAATTCCTTAAAATTCCCAAAAATTCAATGAAATCTCCTAAATTCCTTTGAATCCCTTAAGTTGTTAAAATGACTTAATATCCTATGAAACATTGTGAAATCTATGAAAATTACTTAAAATTCTACAAAATATATAGTAAAATTCCTTAAAATTACTTTATAATCCTTAAAAATCTCATAATTTTTCCAAAGAAAATGTAGAATTAAAAAAATGAAGGAATTTCAAAATTATGCAAAATAATTCAGATTTTAATTTTTGAAATATAAAGATTTGTAATTCCTAGTCTAATTTTGGGAATCTCAATAAATTTGTAAAATCCTTTTAAATTCCTTAAAATTAATCAAAATCCTATTAAGTCCTATTAAATCCCATTAAAACCCTCAAAATAACCAAAATGAAATATCCAATATCCAATGAAATTTTGTGAAATTTCTTCAAATACCTTAAAAGTTTATAAAAGTCACTTAATATTAAGATTGAAGGGATTTTTTGAAATTTTAAAATGTTTCTAGGAATTCAAGAAATTTCAATGAATTTTAAGAGATCTTTTCAAAAGCTGTTGTAAATTCGAGAGATTTTCACGAATGTTAAATCTTGTGAAGTGATTTGAAATTTCAAAAGATTTAAACTGATATTATGCAAAATTTCAATAATATTACTATTGAAGAAAATTTATCCTTATTTTTAATACTTTTCTGTCAGAGAAATTTGTCTGAAAGTCAGAGGGAAATTGAAAAATTGAATCTCATGGCCACCCTGTGGAATCAATAAAATTCTCGAAACTCTTTTATCGGTTTTATTTATTCATTCTTCGACTTTGAATTCCTGAATCGAATTGTATAGTTGAGGTTCGAATTGTTCGAGTCCTAATAACCAGATTCGCTGACCCTTTATGCTGACCGAGATTTCCGCTATTCGCCGATTAAGGCTCGGTTTACAGTAGGATCGTGACATAAGGATGACGCCAGGCAGCCACAAGAAAACGATGAGGTTGCTTAACGAGGACAGCAAAGCACCACCACGACAGGTAGAGTGTCCTTCAGGCGTAAGTTGGCTCTTCCTACGTCAAAGCGAAAGCTGAAAGGCCCGTGAAACTATGTTTGGTAGTTCACTGGGGTCATCTTTGCGGATTACCATAGAAGCTTTCCGAGCTTTGCTTCCACCGAATGTATCTAGTCTAAGCTTCCTTGTAATCCGATGCTTTTAACACCACAACTAAGTTCCGATTTGATAATGATTATTTAATTCTGAAGTGAAGCCGTGGTATATTAACTAAGCTCAATATTATCAGGATCGAGAAGATTTTAAGAAAAGTTGGCCCTGAGCCACTCGAGCCAAAGAGTGGGGGTAAATTATACTGTTTAACCTTTGGTTTCTCAGTTGCTCTAACTCCCTTTTTCATCCCTCCATTTATTCCTTTGTCTGCTCATCTTTTCTATCGTGCGATCTCGCACAGCCTTCCGCCAAATCAACCCAGCAAATTGGAGCTTGCAAATGATCCACCTTAAAGATTCCGCTAATTGTCCCCTACCCCTATTTTCCCTAGTAGGGGGGAAAATAGGGGTAGGGGAATTCGTAACCGCAGTGGAACTAATTGCGTCAAGCAGGAAAGGAAGCAGAGATCTGGTGGATAGAAGAGAAAGAGAGTGTGATAAGTGGGTTGGGGAATGAAGAAAAGGACTTCAAAAATCAGTCTTCCAATGAAGAAAACCTCTTCTCGACGCGTTCAAGCTCCGATTTTCGAACGCAACTTTGCAATCGAGAGATCGATAATCACGATACGCCCCGCGGCGTTCAATTACAGATTCGTAATTGGGACAAATTTCTGCTGATGTGAAATTTGCGGTTTTGACCGATCGAAATCCTCTGATCAAATCCGGATTCGCGAGGGAAGAAAAAAAAAGCACTAATTACGTAAAAAGAGTAGTTTTCAGTCATTAATGACAATGCAGCTTGTTAGTCGGTAGGATAAAGAGAATCTAGGTGAAAAAACAAGAAAAAAGGCCTTTAGAAAATTTTTGTCTAATTAACAGTTTGGATTTTAGAGCAATTTTAAACGAGGACGAATCAGGAGGAGTGGGACTACGCCAATGCCATTGCACCTGATTGGTGGATCATTTATATATCTCTAAAAGGCAAACTAATCATCTTACAGAAATATTGCAAAGGTCTTTTCTGATCGTTCTTGAACATGGTTCAAGTTGACCTTCAAGTTGACCATCAAGTTGACCAATTTCAAGTTGATAATCCATCTTTTTAATTCATTTTTTGGTAATTTTGTAGATTATGATGAAAGTTTTTAATTCTACGTCACGTTTCAAGGAGTATCATTTGGGAGCAGATATCTACGTGTCCTCATTATGTACGTTTTTCTTGGCGTTTCTCTGACTTTGGACTGGAGGACCGGACGTGGAAGGAAGGGGATTAAGTTGAAACAACCAGGATTGGAGAGGGATGAAAAAGTTCTGCATGCGACTCGCGTATCAACGGACACTTCACGTGACCAAGCCAGCACGTCGAGGGTTTAAAACATGAGTGCGAGAGATGGCAGCCTGTTGGAGGATAGAGCGAGTCACCCTTGAGCAAAATCAATATGTTCGCCTTTGCACACACGATAATGCGTATCCCGAGAACATCTCCATCAAATCTCTGCCGTTGCTGCAGGAGCACGCTTTCAATAGCCATTGGAATCCACTTGGAGAATCGACTTGACGTTGTTTGCACCTCTGTTGTAGGAGAATTTCCTGGATTAAGACAATCAAGTATCTGTCATGATAAGAAGGTGTACAGGTGTCTCTGTAATTAATTAGGTCTTCATAATGAAAATTTTATTATTAAAATAGTAGAAAAAATACACAAAACAGTTTCAACCCCCTACCACATTTCGTTCACCCCAAAACATCACCCAAGTATAAAAAATATCATAACAATTCCAAAGAAGCTAAAAATAGTTTCATCCACTTAACCCCCTACTTTAACCCTCTAAATCAACCCCTAAGTACAAAAAAATCATTGCAATTCACCTAAATTCGAGACCAAAAATTTTATCGTTCCAAATGAATCCATTTAATGTCAAAGGAAGCTCAAAACAATTTCATCCTCTTATCTCCCTTGGTTTACCCTCAAAATCAACCCCTAAATACAAAAAAAATTATTAAAAGTCTCCGAACTTCGAGACCTAAAATTTTATTCCTTCAAATAGTTCCATTTTATGTCCAAAAAACCTCAAAACAGTGTCACCCACCTATCCCCCTAAGATCACCTTCAAAATCAACCCCTAAGTACAAAAAAAAATCAAAGTAATTCTCTTAACATTGAGACCTACAATTTTATCGTTCCAAATGGGTCCATTTAATATCCAAAGAAACCCAAAACAGTTTCATCTACCTAAACCTCTACGTTCACTCTCAAAATCAACCCCTGAACACAAAAAATTAAAAGTAAGTAAAAAAAAATCATTAAAAATCTCCAAACTTCGAAATCTAACATTTTATCATTTTAAGTGGGTCTATTTAATGTCAAAAGAAACCCAAAACAATTTCACTGACCTAATCTTCGAGGTTGATCCTCAAAATCAACCCCTAAGCACAAAGAAATTATTTAAAATCTCTAAACTTCGAAACCTAAAATTTTATCATTTTAAATGGGTTCATATAATATTAAAAAAGGTCCAAAAAAAATTCATCCATCTAACCCCAAGGTTCACCCATAGAATCAACCCCTAAGCTAAAAAAACACCATTAAAAATGTCCAAACTTCCAGACCTAAAATTTTATCATTTCAAATAGGTTTATATAATGTTAAAAGAGGCCAAAAACAATTTAATTCACTTAACCCTCTAGATTCATGTTCAAAATCAATTCCTTACCTTCGGGGTGGATTTTGAGGGTGAATCTAGGGGCTTAACTGAATGAAACCATTTTGGGGCTTCTTTGGACATTAAATGGACCCATTTGGAACAATAAAATTTTTGGTCTCGAAATTTAATGGATTTTTAATGGTTTTTGCTGTGTATGGGGGTTGATTTTGAGGGTGAACTTAGAGATTTGGTGGGTGTAACTATTTTGGGCTTCTTTGGACATTAAATGGACCCGTTTGAAACGATAAAATTGTAGGTATCAAAGTTAGGGGAATAATAATGATTTTTTTATACTTAGGGGTTGATTTTGAAGGTCAACCTAGAAGTTTAGGTCAGTGAAACTGTTTTGGGCTTCTTCGTACATTAAATAGACCCATTTGGTACGATAAAATTTTTGGTCACGAAGTTCGAAGATTTTTAATGATTTTCTTTTTAAATCAGGGGTTGATTCTGAGGGTTAACCTAGGGGGATAAGTGGATGAAATTGTTTTGAGCAGCTTTTGACATTAAATGGATCCATTTGGAACGATAAAATTTTAGGTCCCAAAGTTAAAAGAGTTACTATAATTTTTTTGTACTTAGGGAATGATTTTGAGGCTAAACCTAGGTGCTTAGTTGGATGAAATTATTTTGAGCTTCTTTGGACCGATTTGAAATAATAGTCTCGATTTAATTTTTTAATTTAATTTTAGGGTAATTGTTATGATTTTTTTACTTAGGAGTTGATTTGGAGTTGATCCTAGTGTAGTAGTGGGTTCTAACTGTTTTGTATGTCTTTTGCCATAGAATCGAACCTTTTAGCGCAATCAGATTTTAGGTCTCGCCCTTTTTACAAAAAAATAACTTTTCCTTGACGTAAGTGTTGAAAACTTCAGCTTCATCTTTAGAGAAACGAATCAGTCACTTTAAAAATTCCAACTATCCCTTCTATTCAGCATTGGTGAAAATACGCTCGTCGATCCAATTTCTCCTCATTCGCTTTGGTCCTGCGAATTGACAACTGTATCGCTCGAGGCTACTTGAAAGGAGAAAATTCAAGGGGAGTACCCATTCTATTATAGCCTTAGTTACACGTTGGGTGCTGAGGCAGACATTGCGCACGTGTGGGATTTGACAAGGGATGCGTATGGGCTTTCATTAGCCACAGGAAATTAACCGAGAACCACACCCCCTCTCGAAGCCACAGGAAGTAAATATCAAAGTTAGAAAATTATCTCATCCCTATTGGAGAAGATCTCTTAATTTATAAAATAAATCATATTCATTATCAGAACTAGAATCTAAATGAAAAACAAAAACAAAAACTCCTTTAGAGAATTTTGATCAAGCCTCTAGTTTTCATTTTAGAAAGGTTTAAAGTTTATTGAATATCTGCGGCCAGTGCATAGGCGTCGGCTCTAGCCTTAGATTTTGGCGTCCCTCAAATCTCTAAAATGAGAACCGTTCATCGTACTGAAATTTTCTAAAGGACTCTTTTCATCAGTTTTCAAAGGAAAATACTTTTATTAACGAATTTTTCATTTCAGACAGTTTTTGGATCCTCGTTTGACCAGTTTATTAAAATTCGGCTGAGTAATCAAAGCAAGATACCTACTCACTGGAGGGATGTCCCGAATTCATGAGATACGAATAATACCAAGGGGGTTACTTTGACAGCCAAAATCTCAAGGACCTAGGCCATCAGTCGGACAATGAACTCCATGGAAGCTAGTGGAAAGGCTGATGCTACAGAGAGGAGTCGTTGCAAGTTGAAGAGACCAGCTATTCGTGTGCTCGATTACTCGAGTGGCGGACTCCCACCCGCAACTCTCTCTTGGCAAAGTGAGTGTCGGATCATCCCTAGCGTTGCCACCCACTCCCTGCCTTTTGGAGAATCTGACTATAACGAACGGTCAAACCTTACCAAGCACAGCGTCGCGACGCTGAAAGGCTTCTCGTGTGCTCTGAAAGGACGCCGGACGTCGTCTCGGGACGAGCTCTTCTTCTGATAATGACACTGTACTCCAAGATTCACCGGAAGTAACAGTTCTCTCTATCTGTCTCTATTTCTACCTCAGTCTTGCTTCCACTCTTTAAAACGAGTGTGAGACACCGAAAGCTGAGACACTTCCGGACTCCATTGTCGGATTAGTGGTCCTTTCAAGAAACTCGCGCCGTAGATAAAATCGAAAGACCATAAATGCGGAAACTCTAGTCTGAGATAAATTACTAGAACGTTTTATACCAAGAGAAATATATCTAGCAAACAAAGAGAGGTCAAACAAGAATCTGCTTGGGAAAAGAAGTAGAGAAGTTCTCTGGGAAAATTTTATTTTATGCTACTAATCATTTTCATTTGATAGTGGTTTAAGGTTTTTAAATGTTTTGGATGGTGAGAAAGTGTAGACTCTATTTATATTTTTAAGGTTTTACTCCCCGAACTTATAAAATGGCCTTTAAAAGAGAAGTTTTCATCATATAAAAATTGTCTACAGACCTTTCTTGTTTAGTTTTGAACCTAGAACAAGAATAAGAGGATTTCACGGAATTTCAAGGAATTTTATGGAATTTATTCTGATTTTCACAAATTTTAAGGGATTTTACCAGTTATTAGGGTTTTATAGAATCTAAAGAAATTTAAAGAATGTAAAAATCTAATAAAGAGTTTACTTTGGATTTTCAGCCAATCAGATTTAAAACAACATTGTAATATATTCGTGACATTTTTTTTCAGGATGTTTCTAGGAATTTTAGAGGAATTTCACGATTTTTAGGACATTCAAAAGATTTTTTGAGGGATTTTAAAAATGTTTCTGGAAATTTTAAGAGATTTTGATGATTATCAAGTGATATTTGCGAAATTGAAAAGATTTTTTTTTGTTATTTTAAACATATTTCTAAGAATTTTAAAGGATTTTGATGATTTTCAAGTGATTTTTACGAACTTCACAACATATCGAGGAATTTTAAGGAATTTCAAGATATTTCGTGAAATTTTAAAGAAATTCATGTAATTTTAAGAGATTTTGAAGAATTTCAAGTAATTTAGAAAAATTCTAAATGTTAACAAATTTTGTGAAATTTAAAAAAGATTTCAAAGAATTTAATCAGATTTCTGATACTTCTAACAAATTTTAAAAATACATGGTAAAGGGATTTTAAATTTTATCGTGAAACTTCAAGAATTTTCTGGGTATTTTAAGAAATTATAAAGTTTTTCATGGAATTTTATTGGACTTCAAAATATTTTTTTCGATTTTTAAAAGATTTATAGTAGATTTTAAGAGGATTTTAAAGTCTGTAAATTTTTTAAGGGTGTTCAAGAAATTTTTCGATTTTTAAAAGATATAATGGAATTTTTATGGATTTTTGATAGCGTTTTATGAGATTTCTAATATTTTTAAAGGGTTTCAAAAGATTTTTCTGATTTTTAAAAGATTTTGTGAAACCTTAAAGGATTTTATGGAATTTGATAAGATTTCTAATGATTTTAAGGGATTTTAAATTTGAAGAAATTTCAAGAGGTTTCTAGGAATTTTACGGGAATTTGACGATTTTTAAGTGATTTTTACGACATTCAAAAGATTTTCTTCGGAATTTTAAAAATATCGAGGAATTTTAAGGAATTTCAGGATATTTCGCGAAATTTCAAGAGGTTTCTAAGAATTATTAAAGACTTTCACTTTTTAAGAGATTTCAGGATATTTCGTGAAAATTTAAGGAAATTCGTACAACATTAAGAAATTTTAAGGAATTTTAAGGGATTCTAAATATTCTTAAATTATGACAATTTTTAAGAGGTTTTTAAGAATTTTAAAAGATTTTAACGAATTCAAGCGATTTTTAAGGTTTCCGTAAAATTTTGAGGAATTAAAAAGGTTTTGAAGGGATTTCAAGGGGTTTTAAGGAATTAAAAATTTAAATTAAAATTAAAAAATTTTTATTTTAAAAGATTCCTAAAAATTGAGAAGGATTTTATAGAAACAGGTTCTGTTTTTTACAAAATATTAGATTATTGTAACATAAATTCAAGAATAACAAAAATGGCACAATTACAACTCGAGTTTTGTTTTTCAGTCATTAAACGCTTAAATTGCCTGCATATAAAAACAAAATATATGCGATATGTTCGAGACTTTTTTTTATTTAAAGATTTCTAGGAATTTCAAGAATTTTTCTTCGGAATTTTAAGAGATTTACAAATTTTCCAGGGAATTTTACGGACAGATTTCAAAATATTTTTTTTCGATTTTTAAAAGATTTAGTAGAATTTAAGAGGATTTCAAAGGCTGTAAATTTTTTAAGGGTTTTCAAGAAATTTTTCGATTTTTAAAAGATATAATGGAATTTTTATCGATTTGATGGAATTTTATGAGATTTCTAATAATTTTAAAGAATTATGGAATTTGATAAGATTTCTAATGATTTAAAGGAATTTTAACTGTGAAGGAATTTCAAGAGGTTTCCAGGAATCTTTAGAGATTTTCATAAATTTTAATGTGGATTTCAAAAGATTTATGGTTTTGAAAATTTTCGTAGAATTTAAAAAAATTTCAGGATATTTTGTGAAATTTAAAAGGAATTCATGCAATTTTAAGAAATTTTAAATAATTTTAAGGGATTCTAACTATTTTTAAATTATGAAGATTTTTAAGAGGTTTTTAAGAATTTTAAAAGATTTCGAAGAATTCAAGCGATTTTTAAGATTTTCGTGAAAATTTGAGGAATTTAAAACGGAGTTTTAAAGAGTTTTAATAAGAGTTGTAAGGAGATTTAAGGAATTAAAAACTTTTATTTGAATAGAATACAAATCTCTTGTAATCACTTAAAATTCCTAAAAACCTCTTAAATTCCTTTAAAATTATTGAAAATGTCTTGAAATCATTAGAAACCCAGAGAATCTCAGAGAATTCCTGGAAATTATATAAAATCCTTCGAAATCTTTGGATAGTCTCTAAAATTTGTTAAATAAGTTATAAAAGTTAAATAATATGTAATACAAGAAAAATAACATAGTTAACAAATATTTCCCTGACATTTTCCCTGTTAAACTTTTCTTTCCCTGACTTCCCTGATTTCCGTGGCTTCCCTGACATGTGGCCACCCTGTTATTTATGAAATTTCGAGATCTTTCAAATGAAATTTCTGTGGGTTGTTTGAAGTCGAGATATTGAAGAAGGAGTGAATTGCCATGGAAACTGACATGACGAGAGAGGTAGGTCTCGGATTCACGAATGACGAGCGCCTTCCATATTCGGTGCGGAGAAATGCAAACGGTTATCGGAGTATAATTCAATTACCGAATCTTCACGGTGTCTGGAGCGCCATTGTCCCGCTTTCCCCTTTGCTGGCGCTGATTCGTTATCGCCCTCCGGGAGACACAATGGTGTTAAACAGGAGATAACCAAACTGATAACTACCAGCGCCGCTCGAACCGCAACTTCGTTAACGTTTGCAAAGCCCTGACGATCCAGTGGTCGGCCACCCGAAAATCTTTAACGACCACCTCTTCTCTAGTGCACCAGTCGACTTTGCCAAGTGTCCCTTTTTTATTTCCCCCCTTCATTCTATCGTTAACTTTCAACCCAATCTTACTACTATAGAGATAATATTAATTGAATATTCAATTTTAAGATCTCCGGTGATTATTTTCCCTTATCTTTTAATACTGATAATAAATTGTAATCGTTAAATCCAGAAATCATTTCCACTTGAAGTGATTTTTCTCACTTTGCTGGATCCCAAAATAGGATAATTTTCTCCCGGCGCTCGACTCTCAATAACACTAATGTTCCTCGATAGATATTGGGGGGCTGGCATTAGGGGAATGAGATAAAGTGGATGTGCTCTGCCTCCGAAGGTCAGAGGGCTGACAATTAATTATTTGACCGCTCAAGGATTGATTGTGTCATTAGAAGCAAACCATATGTCCTTTTCTATTTCGCTGAAATATTAAAGGCACTCTGGACAATTAAGGACATTGAAGCATTTAAGGGCATGTGATACTTTACCATAAGAGCAATTTAGTTTACCCAATTATACGTTCATAATAATAAATATTTTTAGCGAATAAGAGTCAATAAACCTTCCTCTCATGTACATGAAGGTTTGTTGACTCTTATTAGCTAAAAATATTTATTATTATGAATGTATAATTGGTTAAACTAAATTGCTCTTATGGTAAAGTATTACATGCCCTTAAGGACTGACAAATAAAATTCGAGTTTTAATTGTGCCATTTTCTTAATTCTGAAATTTATGTTGCGATACTTTAATATATTTTGTGAAAAATAGAACCTGTTTCTCCTTTCCGATAATAATATTTTTCAATGTTAAATTCCTTAAAATTACTTTACAATCGTTTAAAATCTCATAATTTTTCCGAAAAAAATGTGGGATTGGAAAAACCAAGGGATTTCAAAAGTATGCAAAATAATTCAGAGATTTTCATTTTTAAAATATAAAAATTTGTAATTCCTAGTCTAATTTTGGGAATCTCAATGTAAAATCCTTTTAAATTCCTTAAAATTATTCATAGTCCTATTAAATCCCATTAAAACCCTCAAAATATCCTATGAAATTACATGAAATTCCTTAGAATTCCTGACAATCCCATGAAATCTCGTAAAATTCCCATACAATATTTTAAAATCCCTTTAACGTCCTTCAAAATCTAATGAAATTACTTAAAATTACTCAAAATTTCATAAAGTCTCATTATATCTCTTAAAATATCTTAAAATTGCTTAAAATTACTTAGAATCTCCCAAAATATTATCATTTCCCGTAAAATTACTTAATATCCCATAAAATCCCTTGAAATTCCTGAAATTCCCATGAAATGTCATAAAATATCTTAAAGTTGCTTAAAATTACTTAGAATCTCCTAAAATATCATAATTTCCTTTAAAATTACTAAATATCCCATGAAATCCCTTGAAATTCCTAAAATTCCCATGTAATCTCATAAATCCTTTGAAATATTGTAAAGTCTCTGAAAATTACTGAAAATTCCATGCCATTTCGTCAAATCTCCAAAATTTTCTCAAATATCTTAAAATTCCACAAAATATATAGTCAAATTCCTATTAATTAAATTAAAATCCTTAAAAATCCTTTCATGTGAAATCGCTTTAAAAAAGGATTTCACAATAATTCCCTTGTAATATTGTAAAATCTCTGAAGATTCCTACATACCACTTAAAATTCCTTCACATTTAAAATACCTTAAAATTTCACAAAATCTTTTAAAAATCGGAAAAATCTCTTGAAACCCTTGAAGATTCTTAAAACCCTTTTAAAATTACATGAATTCCTTTAAAATTTCACGAAATATCCTGCAAGTCCTTAAAATTACTCGAAATCTTTTAGAGTTCGTAAAATGCACTTGAAAATCAAAATCTCTTAAAATTTGTAGAAATATTTTTTAAATCCCCAAGAAAATCTTTTGAATGTCGTAAAAATCCTCAAATTCCCTTAAAATTCCTAGAAACGTTTTGAAATTCCTTCAAATTTAAAATCCCTTAAAATCATTAGAAATCTTATTAAATCCCACAAAATCCTTCAAAGTTTCACAAAATCTTTTAAAAATCAGAAAAATCTCTTGAAACCCTTTAAAATTACATGAATTTCTTTAAAATCTCTTAAAATTACATGAATTCCTTTAAAATTTCACGAAATATCCTGAAAGACCTTAAAATTTCTCGAAATCTTTTAGAGTTCGTAAAATGCACTTGAAAATCAAAATCTCTTAAAATTTGTAGAAATATTTTTTAAATCCCCAAGAAAATCTTTTGAATGTCGTAAAAATCCTCAAATTCCCTTAAAATTCCTAGAAACGTCTTGAAATTCCTTCAAATTTAAAATCCCTTAAAATCATTAGAAGTCTTATTAAATCCTCAAAATCCTTCAAAGTTTCACAAAATCTTTTAAAAATCAGAAAAATCTCTTGAAACCCTCTAAAACTATTAGAAATCTCATACAACTCCATCAAATCCATGAAAATTCCATTATATCTTTTAAAAATCGAAAAAAATATTTTGAAATATCTCCATAAAATTCCCAAAAAATTCTTGAAATTTCACGATAATATTTAAAATCCCTTAATCATATATCTTCAAAATCTGTTCCAAGTATCAGAAATCTGATTAAATTCTTTGAAATCTTTTTAAATTTCACAAAATTTGTTAACATTTAGAATTTCTCAAAATTACTTTAAATTCTTAAAAATCTTTTAAAATTACATGAATTCCTTTAAAATTTCACAAAATATCCTGAAACTCCTTAAAATTCCTCGAAATGTTTCGAAGTTCATAAAAATCTCTGAAAATTACTAGAAATATTTTTAAATTCCCAAAAAAATATTTTGAAGCTCGTAAAAATCACTTAGAAATAGTCAAATTCCCTTAAAATTCCTAGAAACCGCTTGAAATAAAAAAAAGTCTCGAACATATATCGCATATAAGTTGTTTATATATATGAAGGAAATTTAAGCGTTTAACGAATGACAAACAAAATTGGAGTTGTAAATTGTGCCATTTTTTTAATTCTTGAATTTATGTTACAATAATTTAATATTTAGTGAAAAATAGAACCTGTTTCTCATCCTTTGCCATAATAATATTTTAAAATGTTCTTCGTTAAGCGAATTCCCTAGTAGAACTAAAGTCAGCGAAAAGCTGCTAACTCGTGGCCCATAATCGTGGAGAGTGATCTCTTAACGATAATGTTTTGTAGGACCGAGATAATACCCGGGGTTAAACTGTCTCGTTTTCAGCGTGAGCCCAAAATTCCGATTTCGCATTACCTTCCTCTAAACGACGCCATAGTTACCGTACTCCGGGTTTAGAGCAAAAGTCGAGGGATCTCCAAAACAGCTGATTCGTGCACTGTACACCACCACAGATACAAATTCCCCTCAGCTTTGCTAAAATTGCAAGACTTTAGCTTAACGAGCCGTGAAGATCAACGTTTATCTGGTAAAGGGGGCAAAATATAATTAAATCTGCTTGGTAAAACAATATACTCTTCTCTTTACGATTCTTATAGACCTTCAATATCAATTGAAATTGCATAATTACGTCAAATTACTTTTCTAATTGTTTTTAAGCATGGAATAATTTGAAGCTGGTACTAAACTTTTAGTATCAATCTAAATGTCCTAAACTGAAGAATATTTTAATTTTATTTTGAATGTACTTTCTGGTTCTAAATAATAATAATATTATTACCGTTTGGGAGCGTCCTGGAACCAGGGTAGCCACATGTCGTCAAGGAAGTCAGGGAAATGTCAGGGAAATGCGAGTAGTTGTGAGGGAAAATAGAAATTTACATTTATGTTAACTATGTTCTATTTTTGTATTTTTGTATTCTAATGATTTCAAGACATTTTCAAGAATTTTAAAGGATTTTAAAAGGTTTTTAGGAATTTTAAGTGATTACAAGAGATTTGTATTCTATTCAAATAAAAGTTTTTAATTCCTTAAAACTCCTTACAACTCTTTAAAACTCCGTTTTAAATTCCTCAAATTTTCACGAAAATCTTAAAAATCGCTTGAATTCTTCGAAATCTTTTAAAATTTTTCAAAATCTCTTAAAAATCCTCAAAATTTAAAAATATTTAGAATACCTTAAAATTGCATGAATTCCTTTAAAATTTCACGAAATATCCTGAAATCTCTTAAAATTCTATGAAAATTTTCAAAATCATAAATCTTTTGAAATCCTCGTTAAAATTCATAAAAATTTCTAAAAATTCCTAGAAACCTCTTGAAATTCATTCACATTTAAAATCCCTTAAAATCATCAAACTGCATCAAATCCATAAAAATTACATAATATCTTTTAAAAATCGAAAAATTTCTTGAAAACCCTTAAAAAATGTACAGCCTTTGAAATCCTCTTAAATTCTACTAAATCTTTTAAAAATATTTTGAAATTTCTCCATAAAATTCCCTGAAAAACTTTATAATCTCTTAACATTCCTAATCCTCAAAAAAATCTTTGAATGTCCTAAAAATAACTTAAAAATAGTCAAATGTATAGAAACCTCTTGAAATAAAAAATTTTTTAAAGATATTACGTGGTTTTTGTGATTTTCTTAATATTTTGTGGAATTTTGAAAATTTTTCAAAAATTATAAAAGTTTTTGTTACTTTTTTTAAGGGTTTTAAAAGTTTTTCTTGGAATTTAAAAGGATTTTAAAAGGAATGTACGATTTTTGAGAAATTTTAATTATTTTAAAGTGATTTTGAAGGATTTAAATTTTCCTCATGGAATTTTAAAGGATTTCACAGAATTTTTAGGATTTATAAAAAAATTTTAATGAATTTCAAGTGGTTTTCAATAATTTAAAGAGGTATTTACGTATTTTGTGGTATTTTATAGTTTTTCGTGGAATTCTAAAGGATTTTAAGAAGCTTTTAAAAATTGTAAGAATTTTGACACTTTAAAAATGATTTTAAGGAATTTTAATAGTCCTCATAGAATTTTAAAAAATTTCAAGTAATTTTTTACTTTTAAATGATTTTGTGAAATTTTTCATTTCAAGATTTTTTTTTAGAGATTTTAATTCACTTTAGGGAATTTTCAAGAATTTCACGAGATTTTTTTGACTTGCAAACGATTTTGTAAAATAATTGTAAAAAATTTCATGGAATTTTAAATATTGTATAGTGGAATTTAAAGATATTTACAGATGTTTTTAGGAATTTCAAAAAATTTTTGCGAATTTCAAAGGATTTCAATGTTTCCAATAATTTAAAGAAATTTTTGTGCAATTTAAGAGTTTCAAATTTCTCGTGGAATTTAAAAATATTTCACGAGATTCTGAAAATGTTTTATGGAATTTTGAAGAATTACAAGAAATTCATTTAAATTTTTTAGGAATTTAAAAAAATTTTGAAGTTTTTCTTAGAATTTAAAGTATTTCAAAGGATTTTGTGGAATTAAAAAAAAATAGTGAAAACTGAAGGGATCTCATGAAATATTAAAAAATAATGGATTTTGTCGAATTTTAAGATGTTCCTAGTAATTCCAAAAAATTTGAATGAATTTCTAGTGATTTCAAAAGTAGATTTTTTTATCCCAATAAAAATGGACCTAAAACAAGAGAGCCGTGTGCAATATAAAAATATTTTAAAATAAACTAAAGATTTTATAGTTACAGAAGAGAGAATTTCAGGGTCTGAACAGAGGAAAGAAAGTTTAATTTCTAATTTATTGTTAAAGAGGAGAATAAAAATCAAGATAAATGTCGATAGTGGGGGAAGAGCACGCAAAGGGTGGACGAACTCGGGGTTGGTGGTTGGGTGGGGGGTTGCCGGAAGTAGAGGAAGAAAAAGAGGAACCGGAAGCAAGGTCCACGTGACCCAACGTGCTCATTGGCTGGAATGCAGATAGCTAACCCCCCTTCCCTATTTTCTTGTTCCTTCTTCCTCTCTTTCGCCACCCTCCAACTCCCCAAATTGCCCCTGACTCCTGCAACCCACAATACACAATGTTTCACGTTCCGAACTCACCAGATAAGGCTATGATCGAAACACAAGGCGAGCAAAATAACAAAAATAATAAAAATAATATCGAGCATGTGAACAAAATTTATTACGTTCACAGTGCAATATTTTTCGAAAATTGATTCTGGTAATTTAAAGCATTTTGGGGACAAGACGTTAATATAGTGATTTTCAGGACATAAAATTATTTTTGTAAATATTATTTTTACAGTATATTTAATTAATTTAATTACTTATTATTTAATTGTAATATTTATTTTTAAATTATTAATTTAATCTAATTTCAAATTTTAAAAAAAATTATTTTTTAAGGGTGTCGACAGCTTTTCTAAGAAATTGATTTAAAATTACCTAACATAAATTCAAATAATTTCCAAGCAATTTATTATTCTATATATTGAACTAAAAATTGTCTAAGTTGCCAAGTCATCGGAAAATCTTTTGCTAGAACGAATCCTTGGTAATAACTTTATTCGCATCAAGAAACTTTAAAGGTTACACGCGACGAGAATTCAAAGGCTGATCGAGTCTGTTGTGCTTTTTTTTTGCCCTCGTATTCCGGCGAGAATTTACTACAGGACCTTTGTTTCGCTTCGTGGAAACCAAATAAAAGGAGCACAGATGACGAAAATAAAATTTTTAATTGAATTTTATTCCTGGAACTCTATTTAATTCATAACTTATCAATTTCTCAAACAAGCTAATATTTTACAATACGAGTATAAAATATTTTAAATCCAGGACTAAATACTAAATAAATAAATAATTAAGGACTAAGAATTCCGAAAATCCTTTAATAAAAATATTTAATAAATAGTATTATTAAATGATAATTAATTAATTAATAAATAATTTTATTAAATATTATTAATTATTAATAAATATTATTAATAACATTTAAGAAAAATAAAAAATCTAATAAAATATTGTATGAAATATTGTAAATCTAGGAATAAATACAGAATACCGAAAATCCTTAAGAAAAATCCTTTAATAAAAAAGAAATTCATCAAATGTTTGCAAAATTGTTAATCAGCAAATAAAATTTTATTTTATTTTTAATATTTTATCTTACCAGTTGCCTTGGCTCAGAATGTCGAAAGATACATCATTGTTGTTGATATCGAACTCCATGGCATACCCGTACTCACTTTTCAAGGACTCAATAAATTTTTCCGGAAAAATCATTTTGACCGTTTTTCAAGTCTTCACTGTAAACTAACAAAATTACACTAACCCGAGGAAATAATTTAATTTTACTATCCAAGACCAATAAAAAATAAAAAATTTCATTATCAAATTATGTAACTGGATTTTAAATTAATTTTGCTAATAAAAATTCGATTTTAGACATAAAATATTAATAACAATAAGAATTAATGAAAATTAATTATAAAAGAATGATTATAGACAAGAGAAAGTAATTTTTAATTTGATTTCAACTGTTTAAAGTTTCTAATTTAATTGGACATTTTTCAAGTAGAGATTTTAATAGAGGATAAAATTGAAAATTAAATTATTTAGAGGAAATGAAATAAACGATTCACTGCTGTTGGCTTACCGACTAAAAAACACGCGATAAAGCTCGTTGCGTAAAAATTAGGCGGTGCGAAAATGCGAAAGAGATAAAAATGGGAGAATCCCGGATTTAGAACTGAGCAAGCGATCCGCAATGCTGAGTGGCTCACGTGAAACTAACGAATTGAGGAATAAAACAGGGAGAGTTGACGACTCAAGTTACAAGTGAAGTTCAACGCGGGATGTAAACAAATCGTAATGACAGGTCAAATCCCTGAAGACACTTGAACAGGGGAACAAGGAACTTTGAGGTCTGAGTTCCAAGAATTTTAAACTCCTAGCTGCTTCGTCAGGTTTTATTACTTTGCGGAAACCGAGAAATTAGCTGTGGTTTGAATTTATATGTACTTCAGGAATATAATATTAAGCGAAATTCAAATTCGAGTAGATAATATATAATAATTATATATTAAAAATTAAATTATTTAAGATTTTAAACATAAAATTCAGATTTTAAATCTAAATTTAAGATTTTAAAAATAAAATTAAGATTTTAAACATAAAATCTTAAATAAGCATTAGCAAAAATATTTTTAATAATTTTGAATAGTTGTGCCTCGTATTTTTATTCAAAAAATATTGAAAGAGGTTTTCAAAATTACAAATTATGCTGTAGATGATAAAGAGGTTTTAAAAATATTTTAATGAATTTTTAGCAATTTTAAGAAGACACTGACCTCTTCTTATGGAATATTACAGAAGCAAACTTTTAAATTGATAAAATTATTAGAGAAATAATTTTCTAATCCTATTAAAAAAACAGGGGTGTCTAATGATCAGTGAATTGGAATCTCTCGGGTTTTTATTTTCCGGGTCAATTTTTTTTTCTCCCACCAATTTGTAGTTGCTTTTTTGTGATTTGGTTTGCTCTCGTCCTTAATATTTTACAAAAGCCTTCGAAATCCTTGTAAATTCTACAAGAACTTTTACAAAAATATTCGATTTTTTTTAAATGCCTTAATAAAACACCACGATAAATTTGAAAATCTTTTCAATTCCATAAAATATTTTGAAAGTCATAATAATATTTTGAAATTTGTTCAAATTCGTGTAAAACTCTTAAAATACACAGAAACTTTTAGAAATTTGTTGAAATTCTACAATAACATTTAAAAATCCTTTAAATCCTCTGAAATCCATAAAACGAATTAGAAATCCCTTCAGCTCACTAAAATTATTTAAAATTCTATAACATCTTTTAAAAATAAAAAAACTTTCTTGAAATCCCTTAAAATCATGAGAAACCTTTTTAAATTTCCAAATTTCTCGAAATTCGAAAAGACTGAAAATCCCTTAAAATTCCAAAAACCTTTCTAAATAACTTCAAATTTCACGGAAAAGCTTCGAAATCATTTAAAGTTTGAGAAAATCATTTAAAATTCTTTAAAATTTTATGATAACAATTAAAATACCTTTCAATCTTTAAAAATTACTATTCTTTTAAAAGTCATTAAAATCTGCTCATTCTTCTAAAATTTTTGGAAATTCCATAAGAATATTTAAAATTCCTTAAAATTCTCAAAAACCTTTCAAAATTTTTAAATTCCACTAAAAGACTTAAACTCCCTTAAAATTTCACCAAAAAATTTCGAAATGTCTTAAAGTTTGAGTAAATCTGTTAAAATTCCCAGTGACTTCTAGAAATTGTTGAAAATTTTATGATAACAATTAAAATACTTTTCAGTCCTTTAAAATACATTAAAAGTATTAGAAATATCTTTTTTTCACGAAATACTTAAAAATTACATTAAATCTTTTTAAATCCTTAAAAATGCAAATAAAGTATTTTAAAAATCATTAAAATCTCACAATTATCTTAAAATTCTTGGAAATTCCATGACTGAATTTAAAAGCCCTTAAAATTCTAAGAAACATTTTTAAATTTCGAAAATCCTCGAAATTCTACGGCAAGAATTAAAATCCTAGAAAAATTTCTTAATACCTTTAAATTGTACGAAAAATCTTTGAAATCTCTTAAAGTTTAAGAAAATGTCTTAACATTCACAGAAAGTGGGGAGATTCTTGAAAAGACTCTTGAAATTCTTTATAATTTAATTAATTAAAATTTAATTAATCTTTAATTCTATGGTAACAATTAAAATACCTTGTTATCCTTTGAAATCCATTAAAAGTATTAGAAATCTTTAAAAATTCTTCAAAATTCCATAAAATCTTTAAAAAATCGGAAAAATCTCTTGAGTTCTCAAACTCTTGGAAATCCCATGATAATTTTTAAAATCCTTAAAAATTCTCAGAAACCTTTTAAAATTTCAAAATTCCACGAAAAGACTTAAAAATCACTTAAAAACCAAAAGCCCTCTCTAAATCTCTTAAAGTTTCAGAAAATATATTACAATTCCCAGAAACTTCTTGAAATTCTTAAAAATTTTATAATAACAATTAAAATACCTTTTTATCGTTTAAAATACATTAAAAGTATTAAAAATACCATTAAATTCCATAGAATTTTTTAAAAATCATAAAAAATCCCTTGAGTTCTCTTAAAATTACTCGATGTTTCATGAAAACCTTGAGAATCCCTTAAAATTCCCCAGAATTCAACTAGTTCAGATTAAGGGCATGTGCTACTCACCATATGAGCAAGTTTTTAAACCCGGTTTTTTTTCTACAATTTTTACATTTTCAAAAAAATTTAGTCAACATCCGTCCGTGTTCACGATCTTGACGGATGTTGACTATAATTTTTTTGAAAATGTAAAAATTGTAGAAAAAAAAACCGGGTTTAAAAACTTGCTCATATGGTAAGTAACACATGCCCTTAAGAGACTAATTAACTTTTGAATGACTTGAAGTTATAAGAAATAAAAAAAAAATAATCGCGTGTTGTTTTTCTAGTAGAATAAAAAGAACATAAAATACAAAAAAATCGATTTTTCAATAAATTAAATACCAAAAATTCCTGCTCCTATATGGAATCCTCAGGTTTTTCCCAGTTTTTTCCGGTCAAATAAAATTCCCAAGTTTTTCCCTGTTTCCCGGGCCGCTAGACACCCTGAGAAAAAATATACTGAATCAAAAATAAAATGAAAAAATGGGGTCAAATTGAACAAGGCGCCTTGGCTTTTAAGTCGACGATATTACGTAGTGAGTACGGCTTCATTGTTAGAGTTTAATTACTTTGACAGAAGAGTAAGGGTGACCGCGAAGAACGTAGGTGCGTTTGCAGGTGTGTGGGGGGGGGGGAGATTTTAATATGCAACGCGCTAACGGATGGCGAGAATGAATTTAATACATCGTTCCCCTCTTAAGTGGCGCACGCAGCCTTTCTGTCAACAAAATGTAATCCTAACGTCAGTAGTCTAATATTCTTTCACCTAATTTGTCTAAAACACGAATTTCATGATTTTCTAAATAATAATTTTTAAATTTTAATTTTTTACATATTTAAATTTAATTTTTTAAATAAAAAGTCTCATAAAATTCCTTAAAATGCCTTTATTACCCGTAAAAATTAAGTGAAATTCATTTAGTTTTCTTAAATTCACTTGATATTCCTTAAAATTATATTAAACACCCATGAAATCTGATAGAATTTCTTAAAATTTCTGAAAATCCACTGAAATTTCGTAAAATCACTTGAATTGTTTAAAAGTCCTTAAAATTACTAAATATACCTTAAAATATCGTAAAATCCTTTAAAATTATTAAAAGATCCCATGAAATGTCATGAAATCTCTTAAAATTCCTGACAATTCAATGAAATCTTATAAAATCCCTTGAAAGTCCTCAAAATAAGTTAATTACAAGTATTTAAAATTCCATACAATCCCACAAAATCCTCTGAATCCCTTAAAAGTCTTTAAAATTACAATATCTTAAAATGCCTTTAACATATTTCAAAAATCTGGTGACATTCCTTTAAATTTCGTAAAAATCGCTTGATATTCCTTGATATTCCTAAATTTTTAATTTTTTAAATAATAATTTTCTAAAACACGAATTTCAAGATTTCAAGTCCAAATCATTCCATCAGAAATTCAAGAATCAACATAAAAATTGAATTAAGTACATCCAACCCCAAAAAGAGCAAACCCAAGTTTATTGGTTTTCTAGAGTATTTATTCTAAAATTAAAAATTTTTCTATTCTTTGTAAAATTTATTGTTCCTTGCCTCTCTAAATTGAATACCATATTTTAATTAGAAATTTAATTTGACGTACGGATAAAATTATGATATGCAGAGTATAGTTAGGACTTATCTGCGCATTATTCCTCTTCGTTCAGAGCCCTTAATCCTCTTGTTGGTTATCTGCATTAATATTATAGAGCTCAACGTGTCGCTAAAATTCCAAATTTAATTATTCAATCGGTGCGTGGCTTATCGTGAATAAATGGCGACTAGATAGCCGAAAGCCTCGTTAGTTAAAGAGCAAAAGTACGTCCTAATAAAGTAGACCTTAAATTCGAAGTGAAAATTTACTTTATACGAATTAAAAAGGAAAATTAAATAATTCCTATCGAAAGCAAATTAAATATTTACAGAAAAATATGTTTTTATTTTATTCTTTTTTTAATATTTTTTTTATTGATAGACTGAGAGCGCGTCATATTATTCAATCAGAGTTAATGACTGACTAGAAGGCTGACCCAATATTTAAGCCCAGTGTAGTATAGCCAGTTATTTAACTAATTTTGTTAAATAAAATCTGTTTTCGAAGCTTGCACTGTTAGTTTATAAAAAATGTACCATTATTCGTTGCTCAAACTGGTAATAATGAAATTAAATCGGAAAAAACTCATTTGCAATAAATAGAGATAAATAATATGTAAATCCGATTTTCTTTGATTTGATTAATTGGCTGCAATTCACATGAAAATATTGGCGTATCGAAATGAGAATTTTAAATGATAAATTCAGTGATAAATTATTCAATTGAGTTTTATTATTGAAGATTTTCAAAAATAATATAACAGGATAGCCACAAGATTAAATTTTTCTAATTTCCTTGACTTTTCTCTGAGTTTCAGACAAAATTTCCCTGACAGAAAAGTATTAAAAATATGTATAAATTTTATAATGATAATACTATAAAAAAAATATCTTATAATTCCAAGAAAAACCTCACAATCTTTTAAAATTCCTAAAAAAATGTCAAGATTTCCTGTAATCCTTCAAAATTCCATAAAACATTTTCAGAATCTTGTAAAATATTTTTAAATTCCACGAGGAATTTTCAAATCTCTTAAAATATATCAAAATTTCTTTAAATTATTGAAAACCTATTGCAATCCCTTAAAATTCGCAGAAATCTTTTGAACTTCCTTAAAAATCTTTAAATATCTTAAAATTCCACTATACAATATTTAAAATTCCATGAAATCCTTTACAATTAATTTTCAAAATCGTTTACAAATCATAAGAATCTCGTAAAATTCTTTAAAATTCCCTAAAGTGCATTAAAATCTCTAAAAAAAAGACCCTTGAAATAAAAAATCCAACAAAATTTTTTAAAAATTCTATAAGGACAATTTTTACAAGCTTCTTAAAATCCTTTAGAATTCCACGAAAAACTTTAAAATCCCTTAAAATAAGATTTCTTAAAATTCTTGAATGCCTCTTGAAATTCGTTAAACTTCTACAAAATCTTTTATAAATCACAAAAATTCTGTAAAATCCTTTAAAATTCCATGAGGAAAATTTAAATTCTTTAAAATCACTTTAAAGTAATTAAAATTTCTTAAAATTCTTACAAGCCTTTTAAAATCTTATTAAATTCCACGAGAATATTTATAATTCCTTAAAATCTCTTCAAATTCTTAAAAACCTCTTAAAATCCTTTAAAATTATTGAAAATTTCTTGAAATCATTAGAAACCTTGATAATCTCAGAAAATACCTGGAAATTATTTATAAAACTTCGTAAATCTTTGGATAGTTTCTAAAATTTGTTAAATAAATTATAAAAGTTATATATGCAACACGACATAAATAACACAATTAATGTAAATGTCAATTTCTATTTTCCCTGACAACTACTCGAATTTCCCAAAAAAAAATTTTTTTTCCCTGACATTTGCCCACCCTGTATAATATAAACTATGAATTAATATTTGAGAAATCTGATTTTGCCTCGATTTCAGGATCGACTTACGGAACTTAAGATACCCTAAACTAGAATAATACGATTTTAGAACCTAACTTTATTGGCGGTCAATAATAATCATCGCAGACTAGTGCTCGTAATCAGCAGATGAGATTGAGTTAAATCTGCAACAGGTTTCCTGAAACTAATAGAGATATAAACCGTAATATCCCTTTATAATTATAATATTAAAATTATTTTACTAAATTTTCACTCTAAAAAAAGTATTTCTTTAGATATTTTTTCATTTTAACCCTTACCCTTTATCTGTTTTCAGCCAAATCCTGAGTTCGCAGAAGAGGGTGAAAAATCTTATTTGCTTGAGGTTTAACCATAAATCCACTTTACGAATAAAGTAAAAGGTAATTTATATTCAATTCAGAAAATCCCAGATCTTTATTGGCTAGAGATCCTTTCAGATGAGAATATCCGATTGACTTCTAAAATTTCAATTTTCCTTTTCTATAATAATAATAATAATTTCTATAATCAGTAAATTTTTAATTTATAATGATTCGAATTTTGAAAGGATAGAATAATTTTAGAAAAATTAATTCAATTAAGTTCAAAGAAGAAATGTGGGCATAGAGAACCCGGGAGTGAAATTTGTGTTGACTCTTCGGCGGTTGGCCGACAACTGACCGCCTTCGTGGCAGTTCGGTAAACTTCGTGCATCTCCGAACGCCACCTCAGGGCCGTACCTTCAACAACTCAGTCCCTGACGAAAAAAATATCCCCTCGAAAATCTCGCATACATTATATTTGCAAACCTGATTATTATATCTTATTATTAATAGAAAATAATTTTATAAATTATAAAGAGTCTAAATCTTACAATTAGATTCAATTCCCGGTTGTTACTCAGTTTGACCGGTTGGTAGACTTGTATATACTTCCGAACTAAACTACTAAGAGGCAAACTTAAGCCCTGAAATCTCTAGCTTTGCTGTTGATTGTGATTGGCATACAATTAAACTTTCAATCTTCCTTTTCTCTTAATTCACCCCTTTAGTATCGAAGTATCTTTCCTTTCCTCTACATAGAAAGTGCGATGGATAAAGAAAGTGGGTGGGGAGTAACTTTCATTCAAATGCTTTCATTTGTTCGTCGTCTTCTCTTTAAAACTCTATAACTTCCATCCCTTTCTCTCTTTTTCAACCCTTCTGAGCTTACGTTTACGTAACGAGAAACTCAACAGTTTACTCTCAAGTATAAAACAACGACGTTTGTTATAATCGCCAATGTCGTAAAACTGAGTGCAATAAAATCGTTTCGTTTCAGCAAAAGACAAATTTCACGCAGTATAACTTATTTCATTTACTATATTTCATTTAAACTGCATTTCATCTTAGAGACAGCAATTAATTTTATAATCTGACTTTAGTGAGTTAGTAACGTTTTTATCAGTTTTAGTCAAATATTACTGAATTGGCCAAATGTATTCAATCATTTTTCCAATAAAAAAAAATTTATATTTCAGTATTGTAAAAAATTGTTCAGAAGACTAAAAGTGATAAGGGTTCAAAAGGAATAAAAAGTAGAGCTCGTGTTTCTAAATGGATACGATGAAGCGTAAAAAATGAAGAAAAAAGAGATAAAAGGAAAAAAAAAAAAAAGAAAAAAAGAAGAAAAAGAGGAAAACTGAGCGCATCAAGAGCGATGCACAGGCGCATTTTAAATTTCGTTTCAGACCCTTGCTGCGAAACGAGGGTGATTCCTATTATTCAAATTCTCTTTAAAAAAGTACCGGACTCAATGGCAAATTACGTTATCATTATCTCGCGAATTCACTCACCGGAATGCATCGTCGAAGAGAAATATTCAAGAGGAGAAGAAGGAGAGAAAAAGACTATAAGAGGGCTTGAAAATTTCCTTCTTTTTTTCTACCGAGCAGCTGCTGGGTAATAAATAATTAATATTAATGATGCATATTTCTTTTTAATTAGACTCGAATAAATAAGCATCAAGTGAATTATCTTTTCAAGAAAACATTTTCAAAACCAGTCCAGGAATTCTAATAGATACGCTCCTGGAAAGTTAAAAAAGATTCACTCGTATTTTATTTGGTACTTATTCTAGTTTTCAGATAAAGAATTTGAAATGAATTCGGAAATTGTTTCAAACCAGTGAATCTGAATAAGATTCCAGAGGAACTTTCGAAGAAGAGATTTAGAGTTATTGAAAGTTGTCTTATCTTATTCGACAGGAAATTTTAGATCGGAAAACTCGGGATACCGGAATTATATGTAATTCAGTTTTTGATGGAGTCAATATTAAAGCCAGATATAATAAAATATAATAAATAAATAATAATAAATAAACACTCTAGAGGCTAAGAAAGGCATATTTTTATCATTTTTATTGAGCAGATGGGAAGATATTATTAAAAAAGTAAATTTTCTCCACTAAAGGATTCTTTCTCAAATTAATGATATCTTGTCTACATTTTAATTAACACCGAAAGAAGTGGATGATTAGCATAGGGTCAGAAGCTGGGGTGATAGCAAACAGAAAGAAAAGTGAAGAAGAAAAGAAATTACGGACAGCCAGTGGCGGCATTAACGAAGGAAGCATTTAAAACTTGAGCTCTTCCCAAAGTTCCACGGCGTAAACATTAAAGCCACCCGACTAAGTGGCTCCGTTACTTCTTCGCCGAGGAAAATAGGTATTTTCCCAACGACTTCTTTCTTGATTACGGCATTTCTGTCTGCCACTTCCGGCTGCCTTTTACCTCCCTACAACAACCCAAGAAAAATGTCCGCTGTTCGTACAATCTTATTTCCTCGCCTCGCCTCTCCTCCTAAAAAATTCGTTAATGTGAATGCGAACAAATTTTCAGTGAAAATAGTATTGATATTTTTGAAAAATTTCGTATAATATCATATACAATATTTTGAAATCACTTTAAAATATACTTAAAATTTGTAAAAAACTGTAAAATTCAAAACAAATTTGGAAGTCTGTTAAAATTTATTGAAATTTCTAGAAACATCTTAAATTCGACGAAATCTCTTCAAATTTGTTAATATTTCATGAGATCTTTTAAATTTTCAATAATATTTTTTAAATTCCTCAAAATCATTTGAAATATTTTAAATTCCAAGAAAAACTTTTAAATTTCCTACAATTCTTCTAAATTCCATAAAATCTTTTTAAAATCTTTTGTAATATTTCAGAATTTCAGGAGGAACTTTAATTTCTCGCAAAATGCGTCAAAATCTCTTAAAATTAATGGAAATTATTGAAATCTATTAAAATGTCATGAAATTCTTTACAATTTCACAAAATTTTTTTTTAAATCATATAAATCTCGTGAAATGATTTAAAATTCAATAAGGAATTTTAAAAGTCTCTAAAATACATTAAAATTTGTAAAAAAAAATGCTTGGAAACAAAAACCTCACAAAATCCTTCAAAAATCAAAAATAATTTTTTAAAGTTTTTATTAATTCCACGAGAAATATTTAAATTTCTTAAAATCATTTTATAAATGTCAAAAGTTCTTAAAATTGTTACGAGCTTATTAAACTTCTTTACAATTCCACGAAAAACTTTAAAACCTTTTAAAATTCGTAAAGATCTCTTAACATTCTTGAAAGCCTCTTGAAATTCCAAAAAAATTCTGCAAAATTCCATGAAATCCGTTAAAATTTTACAAAATTTATTTACGAATCATATAAATCTCGTGAAATCTTTTAAAAATCAAAAATAATTTATGAAATAATTTTTAATTCCACGAGGAATATTTAAACTTCTTGAAAGCATTTTAAAATTGACAAAATTTCTATAAATTTTTACAAGCATCTTAAAATTCTTGAAATATTTCAAAATTCCATGAAATCCTTTAGAATATCACAAAATTTATTTAGGTTTCATATAAATCTCGTGAAATCCTTTAACAATCAAAAATAATTAAAAATTTTTTTTTAATTCCACGAGAAATATTTAAATTCTTTAAAATCATTACAAAAATGTTTAAATTCTTGAAAACCTCTTGAAATTAAAAAAAATCCTTTATAAATCATAAAAATCTTGTGAGATTCTTTAAAATTTCAATCACGCGATGACAATAAAAACTCAAAATTACAAAAAAATTCAAGATGGCCGCCAATTTTTTTTTAAATATTATTTTTTTTTCTCGATCATTTCATATTGCCATTTTAAATTTTTCAAAATTTTGAGTTTTCATTATCATCGCGTGCTTTCTAATAAATAAATCTGCCTTTTGTATAAATTTGACGAGATTTTGTTATCAATTGTGGAAATTGTAATTTTGGCTCGAATTTAGGGGTGCGCCATTTTGTAAATTTTGAAAAAAAATTTTTTCGTTTAGATGTGTTTTTTTAACATAGTCTATAGATTACAATTGCACAGAGCCAAAAGATTCCAGTGTAATACAAAAAAAATACCTGCATTTGAAGTTGGACGGTACTTTTCCCCATGTTAATTGCATAAGAAACTTTGAGTGCTTTGAGCCACGTGTAAATATTAACCGAATGCGCTAAGATTTGGTGGAGATCAATTTTTTGGTCATTATAACAAAATAGGGGGGTGAAACCAAAAAGAATCGAAAAAAAAAACCACCAAGAGTAAATAATAACCACCCTAGTGTCCACCCCAGGGCCGAGCGCAAGGGGGGGATTTTTAGGGTTCAAACCCCACCATAGACAAATTAAAATTAAAAATAAGTTTTTACTTTACATCAAAGAAGATCGTTTGAAGGACATTTTTTTATTGTAACATATGAATTAATCATAAAAATATTTGGAACCCCCCCCCCAACATGAATTCCTGGCACGGGCCTGGTCCACCCTGTTATATAATCCAGGAAGATTATTTTAATTCACATTATTGACCCTAGGGAGGACTCTAGTGACTCTAGTCATAATAATTATATGAAAAGCGTAATTGATTACCCTGGTGTTGTGCCTTCTTGTTAGGATCGACTAGTGAAGAAAAGAAAAAAGAAAGCGAAATAAAAAATATTAAAAAAAAAGAAGAGGAAGAAAATAGACCATCCAGGATCGTGAAGAGTCAGTCGAGTGGTGAACAATGCTCACGTTTACACCTCCAGCTTTATTTTTCCCGTTTTCAGAAAAGGAAATGTCTGTGCCAGTCTACGGCCACTCGACGTTACGTCGACTCGACTCGAAGGTGCTTAGATTTTCCATTACGAGGAAAAGTCGGTGGGACGTTAGAGAGAAAACCTTCTTTCCTGGTCTTGCAATTTCCTGCGATTTGTCGATCTCAACTATCTGATCCTTCTGTACTTGGCATATGCATACGTATAAAATCATATTGAATAATAATCGAAGAGGAAATCCATTTTACACAATAATCCACCATGGAAATTTAATCTACATTGAATTAATAAATCACGCGTAAATTCATGTTTCAAAATCATCTTGTGAAAATAAGTAATTCAATATCCAGATGGATATTGAATTATTTACTTTTGAATGTATAATTCTTTTTACAGAGAATTTTACAACTTCTATAGAATTACAATTTTTATATGGAATATTACAATTATAATTCAATTATGTAAAACAAAAGTCAAGTTTTCTTATTCCTTTGTTTGAGACTCTTTATTCGTTTCACTTTACATCATCTCCCTTTATTCAGTTGTATTACAGCAACTCAGCAATATTTGCTTGAAAAGCGTACTTTTTCCTTGAGAGAAAATGGATTTAAATACAGGGAAGAAACGGAGAAAAGATGATTTATTATTACTTGGCTTGGAGCGAAGCAGTTGAAAGCCATTGTAAAATATTGCGAGAAAAAGTTCGGAGAAAGTTTAAACAACGCAACGGTTTGTTAGCAAACTTTTATCAAGTTACAGAAAACCACTCTTTTATTGTGAAGACACGCACCGAGAAAAGGAGCTAAATCCAATCAACTAAATATATTTCGAATCTCTCGTCTCTACATCAATTTGATCAATTATGATCAGAGCGTTTAATTTCTCATTTTTGCAAACCTTTTGCTAGTACACAAAATAATTTGAAAATTTATAATTTTTTAAATGACGAAACTTTTAATCCCTTGTCTTATTTCAGAAATCTCCATAAGTTTCGAAAAATTCTTTAAAATCCTTTTAATATCCTTCAAAATCCTTAACTAGCTGTCAAGTTGTATCAAATTTTGTACTCATTCAATGAGCACTTTGCTTCCTGTAAGCAAATATGATTTGATTCGTCTAGACACAAAGAATCTTCATTTTCTTTACATCAGCTTTAAATATAAATTATTTTAGAAATTATAGTCGAAAAATTACTTTTTTAAAAATACAATTAACCATAACTTTCTTATTTTGTTAAACCCTTGTAAGAAATTCAACTAGGTATATAGTGGAATAACTATGCAAAATTTCATCAATTTATCTCTACGCGTTTTCAAGAAATTGCTGCATCGTCACACACACACACACACACACACACACACACACACACACACACACACACACACACACACACACACAC